>JARHVA010000259.1:4200000-4510000 GCA_037957365.1 Torreya grandis
AAAATCATGGAAGAGAATCTTGTTCCAAGTTGCCAATTCACTGCCAACTAGTTGTTATAAGATAAAATAATTGCTACAAGAAGTCTATTGTAGATGCTACAAGATGTTTATTGGGTAGATGATGTACAAAAAAATTGTTATAGATTCTACATGAAGTTTGTTGGGTAGATGCTACAGTAAGTCTATTGTGAATATTCTACAAGATCTAGGTATATACTATAGGATGTAACAAAATATATGTTATAAGATTTATCAAAACATATTTAAGTAGTCATCCTTGGAATCGTGCAAGATTCTCAAATGACCTTGAATTATTATATTATACAACCACATAATAATATAATTTAATCACATTCCTTTACTCATAAGTCACTATTCTATATCAAAACATAAGACATGTGCAATAAGGATATAAATAGGTGTAAAAGCATAGTTTAAGGTTTAAATTAATGATCAAGGTATAACATTTTATGAACTAATAATGTGTCAAATGAGTTTTATTTCTTAGACTCATCATAATTCCCAACTAAATTTATTATGCATCCTCATGTAATTATGAAAGTAACCTAAGGTTTGATCTAAAGCTATATTCAACTATCCCTTACTATGGGTTTATTAGTTGAGTTTAGTTTTTTTTATAACAACTTATTTTTTTGTAGTTCCTAATTTTCCACAAAGGAAAATGACTTATCTTCATTAACTTCCATAAATAAAATGAATTTTTCTTCCCATGGCCCAAACTACCTTTGAAACACAAGCTTCCTTGATGGCTCCTCAATTTGTAGAGGTTTATTCCTTTTCTATTTCTCTTAGCTAGATCCTACTGATTTATCCTTGTAATGCGGGATGTAACTTCATCCCATGGTGAGAGTAGTGATTTCTTACTAGTCCCTATTAATGACTCTTAGTATGTCCCTTGTGTGATAGAATGCATTTATTTTTTTCATTGTTTTGAATATAATCATTGATTTTTTGGTTGTCATTGATGTCAAAGAGAGCATGTTGTGTTAATGCATTAATGAAAAAGTGATTAGATTGATGGTTTGGAGAGATATAGCACATATGAAAGTCTTTAAGGATAAAAAAGAAGTTGTGAAGCATCCATTGATGTCTTTATGAAGTCTTAATTTTTTAGTTAATCATTTGTAATGAGAAACATGCTCTTCTAGTTTAAGAGAAGTCAGACTGGCACTGCACATCATGAAGATATGTATGATCTATCAAGTTTTTGAATTTATTGTAGGTAATAAAAAAGTCAATAGTAGGAAAATATTTTCATCATGATATTGTCTATAGTGCTAATAAGGTACCCTAAATATTTGGAATCTTGAAGTGTCTTCTAGCTCGTGATATAAATATTTTAATTTGCTCTAATAGACTATGATGAGCCAGAGACTATCAAGTTTAACCAAGTTAAATTCTAAGGTCAACTAGTCATTAGATCTAATGTTTCACATTATATCATAATATCTTGATCCAAAAATGCAGGTAAAATTCAAATTGTCAAAGAATAAATGCACTAGTGACATGTGTCACATTCATGAAGCTTGGACAAAGGATCAATGGAGAGAATATGATCATGCAATCAAAAGATATATAGAGCACATCAAGTCAAAGAGTCAATGTGTGTAAAAGGCACATGGGGCTACCAAGTGGCACAATAATGGGATCTCAGATCAAAGATCAATGGTGAGCATTGTAAGGTAAAGACTAGGCTAATCCATAGAGATCAACAGTGCATCTTTGGTCAATGTTACTAGGGTGCATGAGATAAGTTGAACATGTTTGATGTTTAACATCTACTCAATGACCATTGGAATTTGAATATTTGAATTTTATAGGGAGAATAAGTCTACATTTTTTGAGATAATTCTTTTTTTTTTTTTTTTTTTTTTTTGTGTGTGTAGAATTTGATCATAGTGTAAAAGGCAAAATTGTAGAGGACTTAAAGGTGAATTTAGAGAACCTAGTCAAAAAGTTTGAATGTTTGTACATTCAAAGTTATGGAGCTTAGAAATTGACTATTTGATCATTAATGGTACTATAGTGTGTAGAATGTTGTTTGAACAAATTGTGTGTTACTAGAAGAACATTTTGGTAGGTGTAATGACTTGAAGATGTCTTGGAGATCATATAGAGTAGACCCATGTACTTTAACGTGATCTTATGTTCTTTATTTACTCAATGAAGTGCTATATGGGTGAATAGGTCTCCATGAGACCTATAAGGGATAATAGGGCCTAATTAAAAGGCATAGATTCTTAAGTGTGACCCATGGATGCTATAGCCAACCTATGAGGAAGGTAGTGAGCTATGTAAGATATCTTAAGGGTTAAGCCAAGTGTTTTGGCTAACCTATATTGTGATATTAATAAAGACTCTATAAATTTGGAGATCAAGGAAATGGTTTCTAGATTTGAATGTACATATGTTGAGAGAACAAAAGAATGAGGTGAATGAAATAGGTCAAAGAGAGTGTGCTTAGTGGATGGACTAAAGTATAGAATAGATTGATGATGAACAAAAAAGACTAGAGATATCCAAAAGGGTGTTTTGGATGATTTTCTTATATGATCAAAGTTGTGTGTGTGTGATGAGTTGAGAGAACGGTGTTATACATTGTGTCTCCAACCAGAATTCTAGATTTGTTGATTTAATAAGGTATTGTGAGGGTACTTAACATCTATAACAAGTGGGTTCCTTTTCACACTTAAGGGTGGGTGATCCTTGTGAAGTGGGTGCTTCACTAAAAGGGTCTCATGTTTTTCATCATCTTATAGGATAATTAGTCCATGTGTTTATAGGATTGAGAGTGTGTTTTATTCCTTAAGAAGGTTTCCCACGTAGATCTTGTCTTATGTATGTGATCTTGCTTATTCATTGTTATGAACATATTGTATGCTTTATGAATGCTTTTGGTCATTGATTAAGAGTTTTAAATAATATCAATTAAAGTTTTGAAATAGCTTGCATCACTGATTTACCCCCTAGTGATTGTACCTCCAATAATTGGTATTAGATCCCGGACCTTCATTACAAGTTTAACCACTTAAAGGTGATCCAAGATACATGTGGAAAGTCAACAAATGTAGGGTATATCTAAAAAGTAAACACCATTTATTAATGAGTCAAATAATGCTTCTTGGATTATAAATATGAGGACATACATTATGTCTCTAGGGTTTGATATTTAGTAATCTATCATGGATGGCAATACTACACTAGTTATTCCTCCAACTAGTGCTACTAGTAGTAGTTGAGTGAGAATAATTATAAATATATGAATGTTATCATTTGTGGTCTATTTGAGGCTGCATTCACTAAAGTGATTCATTATAAGTCTACCAAGGAAATTTGGGTCAAACTAAAGACTATCTATGAATTTTACTCAAAGGTAAAACTGGCCAAGTTTCAAGCCTACTAAAGACAATTTGAAGGTCTCAAAATGAAGGAAGAGGATACTATGGCATCCTATATTCTAAGGGTTGAAGAGGTAGTAAACATAATTAGAGATCTTGGAGAGGTGATTGATGAAGCTAATATAGTACATAAGGTGTTAAGGACTCTTACTCTCAAGTTTGATTCAAAGGTTTCAACTATAGAAGAAATTCATGATCTCACTCTATTGAAGATGGATGAACTACATGGCATTCTTATTGCCTATAAGATGAGAATTGATGAGGACAAACCTCCTAAGAAGGAAGAAACCTTCAAGGTGATCAAGGAGACAAAGGTTAAGAAGAACAAGTTAAGTCTTGAAGATTTTGATCTTAATGAAGATCAACTTGAAGTCATGATTACAAGAAAATTGAATGTAGGATCATGTAAGTATGAAGTAAAAATTCCTTTCAAATGATTTTCATGTGGTAAAGTTAGTCATTTTATAGCTAGATGTCCAAGTATAGACAATTCTGAACATAAAGAAGCTAATAAGGATTCTCATGGGGATAAACACAAGAAGTATTAGGGTCCTAGAAAGTACATAAATTTATTCAATAATAAAAATGGAAATAAGGAATCATAAAAAGTCAATAAGATCCTTTACCATGATGAAGATAATAACTCATCTATAGAAGAATAAGTAAACACATCTGATAGTGATGATTCTTTTTATAATAAGGCATGGAGACATTGTTCATGGCTCTTAGTGATTATGAAGGTGAATTTTATTTAAGTAGAGATTTATTTAATGAAGATAGCTCAAAGTAAGAAGATGAGAAATTCACTCTTGAAGATAAATATCTAGACACTCTGGAAAAAATGAAGTTGCTACAAGGAATGAATAGAAAATAAGATTCCTTGATCAAATACTATGAGGAGCAAATTGGAATTTTGGAAGTTTGAGAAGAAAAAGAAAAAAGAGATGATGTCACAAATAAAAGACTATGAATAAAAATTTAGTGTGTTTGAGGCAAGAAAAGATGAAGACACAAAGGAGCATGAATATATAGTCAAACATCTCAGTTATCAATTAGAAATCATGTCTACAAGCATGAAAGCTAAAGAAGATAAGCATTCAAGGTATGTGCTTGAAAATAGGTCATTTAAAGGTGAGTTAGAAATGAAATATTGTAAGGTGAAGTAATTTATAAAGTTTGAAAAGAGCTCAAATGATCTTGACAATATTTTGAGTTGTCAAAAACATGCAAGTGATAGAACTGATCTTGAATACAAAGAAGAACAATAGCATGTAACTCAAGACAAGATAAAGGCTAATATGAACAAGGACAATCAAACTTTGAAGATCAATCATCATTCAAGGAATGAAGGTATTGGTAGGATGAAGACAAAATAGATCAAACAACCAAATCCAATGAGGTATGCAAAGTTCAATGGTCATTATTACTCATGTAATCAGTTTGGTCATAAGTCAAAAGACTGTAAAAGATACTCAAGGAATTAATTTGCATGGAATTATGAATAATACAAGGGTAAGCATGAAGAACATCATCACTCAAGACAATCAATAGATTCTCAAGGAAAGAATGACATATTTTTCTACAAGTGTCAAGAATTGGGTCATATTACAAAGTTTTGTAATATCTCAATCAAGGGACCAAATGATCAGGTACATAATCATGGAAATTCAAGATCAAAAGGTATATATAATCTGATAAACATCATTTATTTCAATTATAATGAGAGAGGTCGCATAGCAAGGTTCTACAAGAATCATTAGTATTCTACTTCAAAAATTATCTATCCTATCATAAAGAGAAAGAATCATAGTGAATGGAGGCCTAAATAGGTAAATAAGAAACATACTCAAAGTGGACTATTTACCATGTCAAAATAGGGAACAAGTTCAAGTATCAATGAACAATCCTTATCTTCCCAAATGGATAAGGAAATCAAGCATGATCCATAGATTAAAAAAAAGAATAAAGTTGAGAACTTATTCAAAGACAATCTGAAGATGAAGAAGGACTATAACTCAAGTAAAAGTATGGAGATATGGGAGTCCCCTGATTTTTGGGACTTTTAATCTCACTATGTTAAAGGGGTGTCTCTATCTAAGCTTCAAAGAGACACTTGAAAAGCAAGAGGAAGCTTGGTGGATGCCAATTGAACTTTGGTTGATGTTGTAGGACAAGAATATCATTTGAAGATATGTTTGGCTAATGGGGAGCTGACTAAGTTAGCTTGAGTGGCTTGAAGATCTATGCATGATGTGAGGGGGAGCATGTGTGAGATATTCTAGTTATGGCAGATATATGAATAAGTCTACTACAATTGTGAATTTAAAAATATTGATATAATGACTTGATCAAACCAAGTCATATGTTTTGACAAGGTATTGAATCTTCATGCATAACCAAAGGAAGCTTGTGAGTTATATAGATAGATAGGTCTAAGGATTAGAGAAACCCATGTTTATATTGATGTATGTCAAAGAATAAATGACATGAGATGGATCTTGATGATAGGGGGAGCTTTCTAAGCTCTGTGAGTAGTTTGTTAGGTCCAAGGATAAAAAAAGACCAAATTTAGATTAGTGCATGCCAAAGGGGGAACAATTGATTCATATGCCTAAAAGTATGTATCATGAGCATCTTAAGAGTACCTGAATGCATACATGTTGTTAAGGAATTATTTTTAGTATATTGAGGAAGAGACCTTTTGTCATTAATGTTAAAGGGGGAGAAAGATCACAATGAAGGAGTTCAATTGAAGTTTTTATTAAAATGAAGTCATTTTGAGGGTGTTTTGCCATTAATGACAAAAGGGAAGATTGTTGAGCATAGTTAGTGATGTTTTGGTTATTATTGATGTCAAAGAGATCATGTTGTATTAATGCATTAATGACAAAGTGATCAAATTTATGGTTTAGAGAGATATAGCACATATGTAGGTCTTTAAGGACAAAGAAGTTATGAGGCATCCATTGATGTCTTGATAAAGCCCTGATTTGTTACTTAATCATTTAGAATGAGAAACATGTTCTTAAAGATTAAGAAAATCTAGACTATCATTGCATGTCATGTAAATATGTATGATCCAACAAGTTTGTGCATTTATTGTAGGTACTTAGAAAGTCAATAGTGGGTAAATGTTTTCATGGTGATATTATCTATAGAACTAAGAAGTTACCTGGAAGATTTAGAGTCCCGAAGTGTTTTATAGCTTGATATATAAATATTATAAGTTTCTCTAGTAGACTTTGATGGGATAGAGACCATCAAGTTTAAGCAAATTGAAGTATGAGTTTAACTAGTTAGTAGATCTAATAGTGTGCATTGTATCGTAAGATCTTGATCCAATGGTGCATGTAAAAGTCAAATTGTCAAAGAATGAATGCACTAGTGACATGTGTCACATTCAAAAAGCTTAGATAGAGGATAAATGATGAGCATATGATCATGAAGTCATAATATTGATACATTGAGTCAAAGAGTGAATGTGTGCAGAAGGCACATGAGGCTGCCAAGTGGCACAATCACAGGGGCTTGGATCAAAGATCAATAGTGATATTGCAAGGTAAAGACTAGGATGATCCAAGGAGATTGATGGTGCATATTTGGTCAATGTTTCCAAGGTGAATGAGATGAGGTCAACATGACTGATGTTTAACAGCTGCACAGTGACCATTGGAATTTGAATATTCAAATTTGTGAGGGATAACTAGTCTATAGTTATTGAGCTATAACTTTTGATATATGCATAATTTGATCATAATGTAAAATTAAAAGTTGTAGAGGACTTAAAGATGCATCTCTAAAACCTATTAAGAAGGTTTTAATGTTTATACATTCAAATTTTTGGGTATTCAAAGTTTACTATTTGTTCATTAATGGCGCTACAGTGTACAGAATGTTGTTTGAACAAATTGTGTGTTAGAAAAAAATGTTTTGGTAGGTGTAATGACTTTAAGATGTCTTAGAGATCATGTGGATTGGACCCATGTATGTTACAATTATTTGATGTTCTTTATTTTCTTGATGAAGTGATAAATGGGTGAATAGGTCTTCATGAGACCTATAAGGGCTAATAAGGCCTAATTGAAAGGCATAGTTGCTTAAGTGTGACCCATGGATGTTATGGCCAACCTGTGAGGATGGTATTGAGATATGTAAGATGTCTTAAGGGTTAAGACAAGTGTTTTGGCCAACCTATATGGTGATATTCATAAAGACTCTATAAAATGTGGAGATCAAGGTGATGGTTTCTAGATTTGAATGTACATGTGTTGAGAGAACAGAAGAATGAGGCAAAGGAAAGAGATCCAAGAGAGTGTGTTCAATGGATGGATTGAAGTATAGAATACATTGATGATGAGAAAAGAAGACTAGAGAGATCCAAAAGTTTGTTTTGGATGCTTTGATTATATGAACAAGGTTATGTGTGTTTTATGAGTTGAGAGAAAGGTGTTATACATTGTGTTTCCAATCAGATTGGCCTACAATTAGAATTATAGATTTGTTGATTTAACAAGGTGTTGTGTGGGTGCTCAATATATTGAACAAGTGGGTGTTTATTCACACTTAGGTATGGTTGATCCTTATGAAGTGGGTGCTTTACTAAAAGGTTCTCATGTTTATGATCATCTTATAGGAAAAATAGTCCATGTGTTTGTAGGTTTGAGAGTGGGTTTGATTTCCCAAGAGGGTTTCTCATGTAGATTTTGTGTTATATATGTGATCTTTCTTAATCATATTTATTAACATCTTGTATGCTTTATGAATGTTTGTGGTCATTTATTAAGATCTTGAAAGAATACAAATTGAAATTTTGAAATAAATTTCATCATTGATTCACCTCCCTAGTGATTGTACCTCCAACATACTACATCAAGCCTAAAATAAGATCCTATTTTTCTTACTGATGTAAGACTGGTAACTTTTGCAATTAATTTTTCTATCAAAATTGTATTTTTCCCCTTTATTATTCCAATGTTACCATGCATGGTTTAGGTAAAATTCATTTGCATCAAATTTTGTGAATATCATGAATAAATTCATCCAACTAGCATTTCCAAATAGTTTTAAAATTTTAGGATTCTTCAACAAGTCTATATGGATACAAGGCTCATGCATCTTTATATTTCCTCCCATGATAATGCACAAGGTTCAGCTCCTTCATCTATCAATTGTAAATTTTATTTATGAAATTTATGTATAACATTTCAAGTCTCACTTATTAACTATTTACTTGCAATTGACTTAACTTTTTTAAATGTGTAATATTGTTGGTCTAATAAAATAGAGTTCATCCCCTCCCTCCTCCCCCAACTTAGTGTGTCACTTATCCTCAAGTGGCTAAAAATGAGGAATAAATAGGGGTGTAATTGGGTGTAAAGGATATCTAGGGCATAAGACTAGGGATTAGAATGCTAAGAAGGTTGGTACAAGAAAAAAAATTGTCAAAATGGAGAAAAGACATTTATGGCCAATGGGTGGTGGGAAAATTATCTATAAAATAGGGCATAGTGATAGATTTTATCTTTTGAAAGTTGGAATAAATAAAGCACAGTTGTATATTATCATATTATGATAAAAATAATGAATAACTAAAAAAAATCTAATTACTTGAATTGACAATGGCTTACCAAAAACCAAGAGTCAACAACTAATGTATGTAGTAAATATAGTGATGAAACAACATAACGTCCAACAAATAGTGTAAGCAAGTGTAGATATCAACAATCTAGTAGCCTGAATAATGGAAATAATATGTAAGAAGGTTGAAAGCTACAAAAATAAGTGTCAAAAGAAATATAATTTGTGAAATATGATAGTGGAATGGATGTTTAAATGGATGAATATGAAATAAAAACATCCCTGTGATATATAAAAATCATCTCTTGGATGACTAAGAAGCTTAAAACTAGTATTTAGTATGTCAGGAGACAAAGAAAAAACATAGAGGTAAGGAAACAAGATAAAACATCCAAAACCAATAATAAACTGGTGGTAGAGGATGCATGATCAACTATAGGAGTGGCATGTGGAAAACATCTAGATAGTAAGAGTTTCAGGTGAAAACTAGGAACCTTTAGCTATGAGTCCAAAATAATTCAAGAACACATACACAAGGATGAAACATATACTCGCAACCTGAGAATGAATGTGAGCAATTTGTAATAGGGTAAGTGAGCAATATAAAATATTAAAAATGTAGGCATGGCTTGTACTTTTCCCCTAAAAATAGTAATCATGCATCATTTTTAGTAAGAATGTTATTTTTATGAGTGCCTAGACTTAGAGCCTATGTAAGAAAGATGCAAACACAAATATAAGCTGCAGATGTAAGTAATAAAAATAGAAAGGGATGCAAAAATGAAAGGACTAATAGATTGTTACTCTAAGTTTTTTTTCTTCAAATTTTTAGTATTATGTGGCCAATAAGCATGTTTTCCACTTAGGACCAATTTATTCAATTTTGGGTAGCCAACAAGTTGGTTTTTTAACCCAAAATCATCAACAATGCCTAAGAATTTTCATTTTCGGCTTTTTTTTTCAAAAAAGTTAAAATTTTATAGAAATTATAAAATGGTGCAGAGCTTAGGAAGAAGTTGTACCATAACCTCTAAATAAACCCAATTATCAATAGAGAATTCTCCATAGTGATGCAATGATAAGTGATGTATACTCACGAGAAAGAGATCCTAATAAAACTAGAAATACATGACTTCCACACTTTGTTATCCAATTAACCAATTCCGTCTTAAACCAACACATCAAAGTGCATCTTGGTGATTTTATTTTGTGAGACAATGTTTAATATTCTAGGGTAAATATTTTTGTGATGTGTACCCATCATGCTACAAGAATATTTATTGTATGACCAATAGGTAATTTGAAGTTTCTTTAAAATGTGTATTAGTAAGTGTGGGTTTCCCCACACACAAAAAAGTATCACATTTGTGGGTGTTGTTGTATCAATAAAGAAAAATTTCTTATGCTAAAACATTGTTCTGATATTATGTATGACATGGATCAAAACTCTTGTTGAGTTTATGTGAATGAATAAATCTTTAGTTGACAAAATATTACTCTGCAAGAACTTGAAAAAAATATCCATGACATTTATGACATCAAATCAATATTGAAATTTGTCTTGAATCTCAAACATACTCAATGGAATGCATAACATTTTTTGTATGATTGAGGTGTAAAAACTTTTAGTTATATCAACTTCAAGGTAATTAATGTGAAGTCTATTGGGTGTTATGATGTTTATATTCTAAAAGGACAAGTAATTTGATGGAGAAGAATGTTTAAAATGAGTGAAATTTGTTGTTTTTATAGTTTTTAAATAATTAAATAGAATGTGTCTGCATTAGGTTCATGTAATTGTAACTTCTAATGAATGATGGGAATATGGTTTTGGTCATTTTTATAGGATTTACAGCCATATGATGGTTTTTGGTTCCATTAAGATTAGGTGGTTTTGATAGTTTTATATTCAGAATGACCAAGTTTCTCTATGGTGGATAATAAATATCATATTTTGGGCACCACCCTATCTAAAATATATTAAGTTGCGAAACATTAATTTTAGTATGACCATAATTAATGCATGCTACATCACTTTTTGTTAAAATAAGGTTTGGTTGGGTCTATAGTTTTTATATGCTAGCCAATAGTTGTTACATGTTGGACCTATAGTTGCTACAATCCTTTAATTTCTTTGAAATTCTAAATCAAATATCGATGAGTGAGTTTTAATATTATGCCATTAAGAATTGTTCTCATGAATTTCTTTAAGTAGCGAGACACAAATGTTTTTTAATAAAGTGAAATTTATACAAGGCTACTTATTTTAAGCATGAGTTCTTAGTGGTACAACCTAACTTTTGAATGATATGAGTCAATGATCATATCATTATTGGTATGAATTGTTTATTTGGATTGAAAGACTTTCTTAGGATAGTCTATTGATTATGATGGCCATGAATGTGGTTTACAAGCCTTGAATAGATATGAAATTTTATGAATGTAATGGGGCATGTTATCATTTCCATATTACGAAATAGGTAACCTAATGTTATATGCAAAATGAGTTGAGTAATAAAATATGTAACCTGAAGGTTGAGTGTATTAAGTAAGATTGAACAATCAACTCTTAATTGCAAACTAAGTCATCAGATTTAGATAGCGAATAGGTTGATAAATAATTTAATAATGCTCTCTCATCCTAAATGTTGGGTTGGATTATTGGGTATTTTGGATGAAAATACCTATGATGGTTTTCTTAAACCTAGATTTTGTTGTGGCTGTTAGTTTTGGGGCAGGGGCTTCCATGCATGACCTTGATACGAAGGCCAATGGAAAGGTGGTTTTTGGTACTACTTTATAAAAAAATGGTATGGTAGTGGGATGTAACTCTAAAAATTGAATGAATAGTAGGAAGGAAAAGCATAAACACAAAAATTAAATATGCCATTAAACATACCTAGTTTTGTGTGTATTGATAGCCAACATCCAATCTAAGCTATAAATAAATATTGTTATCTTTTTTTTGTCTAGCTTTTGTCTCCTTCTTTATGCTTCCTTATTGTTATCAACCATATTGAAATTGATGTGCACTATTCTTCTTGCAATCATAAAGGTGAAAAATAATAAAATATTATTTAAGATGAATTTAAATAACATGCGCTTCTTGTATTGTATTATATAGTAGGATCCTTTTGTTTCTTGCATCTTATTTCAATCTTTCACCCTTAGTCACAAGAACAAATTATGTATACATTTACAACATTGTTTCTATATAAATAGAGAAATACGAACTAATTTTTTTTTAAAGGTCATAAAAATAACATTTTCAGTAGGCTCAAGATCCATACCAATTTTTTTTGGTCTATGGAAGTGAAAGCAAGAGTTTGGGGATAGTATCACTAGTGGAGTTGAGGGGAAGATACCTCATGGGGTCCGGTGGCAAATGTATCCAAACTTCCCTCAAAATTATCCAATTGTGCCAGTTTAGGTTATTTTTACCACCCATAATGCCATGATTTACGTAAACAATGGATGTAGTTTTTAAATCCTTCCAATTGGGTACAAATATGATTACTACAAATTGTTCCTTAGAAACAAGTATATGGATTATCATATCTATAGTACCCTCAATCCATATGTTGTAATTATTAGGAGCAATATCAATTGTTATAGGTCAATTTTTTATGGATATGTGCAACAGTAATTTCTAAAGGTTTTTCTCCTCCACCCATAACATATTTATGTAAACTAATGTTTTCTATAAGTCATGTTCCCTAATGTACAAATGTGGGTCTTTATTCAATATATACAATCACTACATATTTTTCATGTTGATTCTCATCATGAGGCATTTGATGTTCTCTAAGAGTAATAGAATCATGCACATTGTCTTTATTAATGGACATGATATGAACTGCTACACTTGATATTCCTTACCTATAAATGCATGATTTTAATGATACGATATTATTTCCTTTCTAAGATATTATTGTAGGTTCAATTATACATACACATGCATAGGTCATTATTATGAGTCATTCCACAAAATCAAATGTTTATTTATCATAAATGGGTGCATGAGGAATGGATGTGAGTTTCTTGTTACAATTAACTAAAATATTATTTATATGGATAACATATGTAGATCAATTTTCCTTGATGCCTAGTTCCCATCTGATTATTATAGGTAGATTTCCTTCACCAATAGTTGTGGATCAATTATATTCATCAATAAATGGAGAAAAATTTAAAGGTAGTTGTTCTTATCTATTATTCAATGCATATGAATAGGTCTACAGATTGCTCATAACAACTTTGATAAGTTATTTTTCACCCATTGGATCATATACTACTATAGATGTGATTACTATGGCATGTACTTCTCTTTTAGTTGTTTTAGTAAATCCCATTGGAATGTTAGCTACAAGCAAATTTTTCATAACTACATAGTTTGATGAAGGTAATCCAACACCATATATTACAAGTTGATCCTCTTTACCACGCACTAAATAAACTACTACATGCTAGTTTTCACTAACATAGGCATATAACTTTATACGATAAACTATTGCAATCTGAAATTTATCAACAGACATAATGATAGTTATTGTAAGATTATATTATTCACTAGTATATGCATAATAAATTACCTCATGATCACTGTAGGAACTATTGTAAGCAGGGTTTCATCAATAGGTGCATATATCCCCATTGTTGTTGGATAGTTTTCCTTAGTATTTGCATAAAGAATGTATTTAGATACATGATAATGTGTTTCCTTAATATAAGTTTCTACAAGCTAGCTTTTAATAGAAAATACAACTAATTCTTGTTATGGATGTCTATCCTCTATTTTGGTTGGTATAAATAAGACTTGCAACCTCTCCTGAAGCTTTTGGATTACGGTCTTAAGTGCCACTAATTCTTGGTATAAAAATCAATCTTGTCTTTATTCTCTATATTATTACCATTTATTTTTGTTAGCCATTGCTCTTCTCTACACATGGATAGTTTCTTTTTGAAGATTTTTATTTTTTACTAATTAGTGATATATCACATAAATATAAACAAAGGTATGAACTAACCTTGTTTACATTCTATAGTGAAAGGTGAAAATTCTAATATTTTAAATTCCTAATTACAAAAGATGAATTTACTCTAGGAAAGAAATAAATTAATCTAAGAAAACACAAAATATAAACCAAAATTATTAGATTACTAGTACTTGACACCTTCCCTAGTAATGAAACCAAATGACGAGCTTGATTAAACCCCCAATTAAACTCATACAGACCAATATTTGTATGTATAACCATGTTGATGGGAAAATATGGCCACTTCACTTATCAATCCTAGTACCTCAAGTGTGTTATCCTGACAAGGTTTTGGTATTGTATGTGTGGAACAAGTGTCTCTTTGAAGACCGGGTCTTAATCATTGTATAAACATAAACAAACTTGCATAAAGTAATTTCATGAAAGTAAATGACATAAATAAATCTAATCTATTCTAGAATTGAAATATAAATAATACACATAATTAGATATGCTTACATGAATTCAATCACACATTACAATGCAACATAAGATAATAAATAGACATGTGAATAATACATAAACACTACTAAAATAATAGACAAGGAATCAATCTACCAATCTGTGTGAGTGGGCCCTGTCTTGATTGGGTTAGATCTTGAATCCTCTCCTTCTTAAGGTAAATGAGTTATAAAAATATAATTCTATTTCATAAACATAAAACTTCTACTCATACCAGAGTTACAGAATCATTCTCTCACTTCTTTACTAACTCTCTGACTATCTGAGTAATACTAAAGTACTAACTAAGTGATTCTGTATAACTTAAACTCTTTAAATTATATAGGAGAGAGAGGTTATTTATTTATAGGATCTAATATTATAACCAAAACTATGGTTACAACTAAATACTATAATAAACAACATTATCTATAACCAAATGAAATAATTTGTGCACAAGGAGAGAAGGATTCGATTGAACAAATCACTCCTTCCTATAGTCATGGAATGATTCTCACTCATATAAACATAGAAGAGATTTTTTATCTAAGTTTCCAACTCAATGCCAACTAGTTTCTATATGATAAGATAGTCTCTATAGGAAGTCTATTATAGATGCTACATGAAGTTTGTTGGGCAAATGCTATTAGATATGGCTAGAAGATACCAGATAGAACAAGCTATAGAATAAATGATACATTATACAACAAAATATATGCTACAGGATGAAATATAACGTATTTAGGTTGTCCTCCTTAGAATCCTATAATCTTCTCATATGACTTTTAATTCTTCCATTATCAAACCACATAATAAAATCAACTAATCACATTCCATTACTTAGAGATCATTATTCTATATCAGAACATAATACATATGCAAAAATTATTTAAATATTATTAAAAACATGGATTAAGGTTTATATTAATGATTAGGGTGAAAAGTTTCATGAACTAATCATGTGCTAGATGAGTGTCATTTCTTGGACTCATCAAACCTCTTTTAGTTCCAATGATTCATAAGGAAGTATCTTTACCAAAGTAAAGTACCAAGGGAAACTTGGTTGCATTGACACACATGTGTAATCCATTAATCTCTTTAATTTTCAAGCATTTCAATTATTCAATTTCATATTTAATAAACTTATCTATAGTAACATGATCTTCATTATAGGTCATACACCAACAAAAAATTTAACTAAGACTCAAGAAAAGGTAAGGTGTGATATACACACCCAAGTACACATTTATTTCCTTAAACCTAATAGTTTTATACTTATGCATTATTTCATAAATACCTATCAAGGCTCTACCCTTTAGTCTTAGACCTTCCAATTATGAAAAACTCACATTCGCCATCTCATTGTTCCTAACTTCCTATCTTATAGTCTAAACCTATCATATTAATGACCTAGATCACTTGTAGACTAAAGAAAGCTTAAAATATTATTTATATCCTTCAATATCTATTACAAAAATTCATAAATTTTATATCTTTTTGGACACTTGCATTCTCATAAGGACACTGTAGTCGATGCTAGTGTCTAGTTTTGTTATCAAGTGTCTGTACCTCAAAAGTCATCCAAATTAAAAATATTTCAAAACATATGGGTCAGCCTATTTGTGTTATCTAACTCTTATATGAGATGATTTTAAAAAGTTTTTTATAAATATAAAATATATACCATTCATCATTGTCAAGCACACATGTAATAAATACTAAGAAAAAACCTATTTAATCTCATTCAATTAATTACACAACTAAGTTCTACTTCCCTATTTATATGTCTATCATATAATCAATCATATTACAGGTATGAAGCATTAAAATAACAATCCATGAATGGTATTTATTAATTTACAAGCTATATCATTGCATGCCTTTGCATATAACTATTGGCGATATGATTGTCGTTGATGTCAAAAGGGACACTATGGATGTCATTGATGTCAAAAGGATCAAGTAGGATTGATGGAGAGAAGAACATATTTCAAAGTTGCACTATGTAAAGTTGTCATGATTTTATAGAGACCATTTATGGATGTTTAAATTAAAATAGATAGTAGATATGTTATGGGTTTTTCATGAGCATCTTGAATATATGGTCCAAAAGTTCAAATGAGAAGGAACGAGCCTAGAATTGAATTATCTTTACTCTCAGACTGGATAGGGTTTCTTATTAAGACCCTAAGGGTTTAGCCATGGCATAAACAAGTAAAGTTATATTTTAATGTTGACTTGGTATATCTGGGAACTGATAACTTAAGTTACAACTTAAGTCCATATCTTCATTAAGAAATTGGTCCTCAACCTAGCAATTACTAGCTCTGAGTAATTATTAAAGGAATTTATATTTTCCTAAGTAGAAGATTAATATATGTCCCATCTTGATCAATGGCCCATGCTTCATCTTACACAGATGATCCAATGAAGTGAAGTAAAGTCAAAGTGTCAAAGGTCCTTTCAAGTGAACATGATAATGCCAAGTGTCACAAGCACATGAGTTTATTAGATAGAGGACCAATGAGAGTAAGCCTGTCAAAGATAAAATTTTAGCTATCTTGAAGATCAAATAGCTCATTCTTAATCAGACATTGGAGATCCAATGGAATGCGATGAAGTTAAATTTTCAAAAGGAGATCCAAGTGAGTGTGTATGTGACAAGTGTCACATTCATAAAGCTTGTCAGATAGAGACCCAATGAGCATAAGATTGTTAGAGTTAATGATCAAGATTGTCAAAAGGTCTGATAATGCATGGGTGATCATGTAAAGGAGATCCAACAGAGAGAATGGACTCAAATGCTATAAAGTTATTTGGCTCTATTGACATAATGGTGAGTTAAAAACTAAGCATGTTTGGGAAGATCAAAAAATTAAAAGCAATCTAAAGACACAGGAAGTAGTGAGATGAGGTCAAAATGTTAAATTTTAATGAACAATTCAAGGTAAATTTCATGCAATTTCAAATATCTAATGGCATGTAAAAGCTTGGATGAGAAAGATCTAATGGAGTGAGTGGACTCAAATGGAATAAAGTGATCAATGTTTATCAACCCAGTGGCAAGTTAAAGATTGAGTAGGTTCAAGAAGATTGATAGATAAAAATAAATCCAAAGATATAAGAAGTAGTGCAATGTGAGAAAGATTTTAATGTTTAACATCAAGATAAAAGTAAAGATCATGCATCTTTGGAGATTTAATGGCTCGTGGAAGCTTGGATCAAGAAGATCAAATGGATGCATTTGAAAGTTGATTCATTTAAGTATGGATCATAAAATCATGGCACCAAAGGCAAGATCAATGACTAGCATTTAAATTCATGTCTAGACAAATGGTTAGTTATATTAACATGCAATAACTTACATATAAGTTTTATATCTTGACACAAACAATGAGATTGATCAATCCAACTGATAAAATCTACATTAAAGAGACTATGCATCAAAACTTGAGTATAATAGATGTTAAAGATAGTAAAGAGACCTATAATTATGATGTGATGCATGGAATCAGGATGTGGGAAACTTACAATTGAAGTCATAAAGAACTAGAGTCCAGAATTAGCATGATGTGTTATAGTCTAAGTGTGAACACATAGAAGATATGGAAACCTAGATAATGTGTTTATATATATGATATTTGTACAAAGTAAATTATTTTTAGAAAAATTTCATTTTCTATTGATCCAAGTTGGATATAGATAAAGGAAGAAAGCAAAAGCAAAAAAAAAGGAGTGTCAAATAGAAATCATAAAGACATAGAACCAGAGGGGGAAGAGATTAGCAGAGTGGTTGGTGAAGCCAATGAAGTGTGTCAAATAGAGATATATCTAGACATAGGACCACAAGAATAGAGAGGATCAGAGTGGAAGAAAGGCACAAAGAGAATGTGTAGAGTATGACCAATTGTAGATTACACCTATAAAAACAATAGAGATTTGGATTCATGTATGAATCTTATTTTTAAATTGGAATTGTAGCTCCATAGAAGATTCTGAGAGGTTGGTCATATTAGATAAGATAAGTGGGTGCTTCCTTAGAGTTAGTGCTCTTAAATCAAGGGATTGGTGTCCTTAAACATTGTAACTAGTGAGGTTTGCTAGTGAGGCTTTGAACTGTGAGGCTAGATTAGAACAGTAGCTTCTAGTAGCTATTCTCACCATGGTTTTCCCCTTTGGATTTTCTACATATAAATCTTATGTCATGTGTATTTGTGTTTGTATGATCTCTGCATATTTACTTTGATTCTTATAGATCTTTGATATATTCTAAAAGGTATTAAAGGAATAGTTTTAATTCATATACTGATTCACCCCCTCTTAGTATTTAGTTGTGTTCCAATAATTGGTATTAGAGCCTAGGGTTCCTTGAAAGAATCTTAATCAGTGCAGGTAAATCTTAGAATAGTGAACACAATGGTGAGTCATGAAAGATCTTCTTCAAACAAAGTACCTCTCTTTGATGGATCTAATTATGAATTTTGGAACATAAGAATGGAAACATATATATCCTCATTAGGGTTTGATGTATGGATTTTAATGGTAAATAGATATACAACCCCTACTACAAATCCTCCTAATTAGGATACCAAGAAGACATATGAGAGAAATGCTAAGGCAAAGAATGCTATTCTTTACGGATTTTCAAAATTAGAGTTTGTCAAAGTTATGCACTGTCATAATGCACAAGACATCTATAAAAAGTTGAAGGGCATATATTAAGTAGATGACAAGGTAAAGTAGGCCAAGCTACAAACTTAAAAAGGCATGTTTGAGAGCCTTAAGATGAATGAAGAGGAAAATACTACACACTACCTCCTATGGGTAGATGAAATAGTAAATGCAATCAAAGGCCTTGAAGAAGAAATGAAAGAGTCAATCATTGTCCAGAAGTTTTTAAGCTCTTTTCCAACAAGATATGATTCTCAATTTTTTTCAATAGAAGAAGCAAGAGATCTAGATAAACTCACTATTGATGAGTTACATGGGACCATCATAGCCTGTGAGATGAGAATGGGAGAGATAGACACCTTCAAGAGAGAAGCTACATTCAAAGTAGCCAAACAAGTAAAGGAAGAAACTTCTACATTTAAATCTGAGGAGAATGATGATGAAGAAGCTAACTTTGTTATAAGACTAAAGAGAGGATCTATAAAGTACAGAGGTAAGTTAGCCTTCAAATGCTTTAAATATGGTACAGTAGGACATTTTACTACTAAACACCCTCATAATAAAAAGGATAACTATAAGCAAGTAGAGAGTAGAAAAAAGGTGAAACCTTATTATCCTAAGAAGAAGAACTTCTTCAATAATAAGAAAGGTCTATACACAAAATAAGACAGTGACTCAATGGAAGACAATGATAGTTCTAATGATGATCACAACTGTGCTTTTGTGGCTAAGGGAAATGAATCCCCATTCATGATATTAGGATCAACCTTTGTAAATCTAGAT
Source organism: Torreya grandis (assembly GCA_037957365.1). NCBI lineage: Eukaryota > Viridiplantae > Streptophyta > Pinopsida > Cupressales > Taxaceae > Torreya > Torreya grandis. The sequence goes on from JARHVA010000259.1 coordinate 4,219,928, forward strand.
CAAGATGAAGTTGAAGACTTAGATGAACAAGAATAAGGAGAAGTAGATCTAGAATGTGAGATCATATTTTCTCTAGATAAGATTGATAAGCTAAGAAAAGAGAACTAAAAATAAAAGAAGCTTGGACAAAAAGAAATTGAGAAAATGTCTAAAAGTCTTGAGAACTCTAATCAGATGATAATTAGCCTAAAGACACAAGTTGAAGAGGCTAAAAGAATAGAAGATGTAGTCAAAATGGAACTACAATCTAAATATAATGAATGTGTGAAGGTTGAGGTAGAAATTTTGGTTTTGAAAAAAGAACTTGAAAAAACCAAAGGTCAACTAAATAAAAGTCTAAAGTTGATATGAGGATCAGACATTTTTGTTGAACTGATCAACTCTCAAAATCCCTCAAAAGAGAGATCAGGTCTTGGTTATAAGAAGGGAAAAATTTCCTCAACTATTACATATGCTAACTATATGAAAACTTCAAAGCAAAAGGATAATCAAGAGCAAAGAAAGAGAAAGCTTGTAAGGATACAAAGAGAAACTCAAACACAATTGATGTGAAGAAATATGAACCCGAAAAGAAGCTTGAAGAGAAAAAGAAGACCAAGGAAGCTGATGTTGGTGGATACACCAAGGTGAGAAACTTGAATAAGCCACATCTTAGAAAAATTCCCAATGCTGCACCAAGAAATGCTATAACCAAGTATTCCTTATCTTTTTATGGTTATTGTTATAAATATAATCATTTTGGTCATAAGGATATTAATTTTAGAGTTGTAACTATAAGGAGAGTCAATTTTGTAAGTATAAATTTATTTGCACCCTTGGTAGATACAAATGTAATGTGTTATAATTTCAATAACTTTGGTCACATAAATAAACATTGTAGAACTAGCTTTGTAAGATCAAAACTACACAATGTAAAGAAAGACATGCCTCCTAGTGTGGACAAAGGTTCACAATTTCTTAAAAATAAGCTAAATAAGAAACCCAAGGATGTGTGGAGAGTGAAAAACCAAGCCATGATTGCTCAGACTACACTCCATGCCAAGGAGTAAAATTTTTGGGTGATAGATAGTGTCTTCTCAAAGCATATGATTGGTGATAAGAGCAAGTTCACCAAATTGAGCAAATTTAAGAAAGGATCTGTCAGCTTGGGAGACAACACAATAGTAAAGATTAAAGTTAAAGGAACCTTGAACATAGATGGTAACCTGCCTACATGTGATGTCCTTTACATTAAAGGATTGAAGCATAATCTACTAAGTGTCAGCCAAATGTGTGATAATGGATACAAGGTCATATTTGATACATAAGGTTGCAAGTTAAAGAGATATGGAAGAATATTTGTAGAAGGGAAAAGGACTAAGATCAATATCTATAATCTTATTGGAGTGAATGGTAATAGTTGCTTGATGGGAAAGATTGATGAGAGTTGGTTGTGACATAGGATAATGGGTCATGTTAACTTTTATAATCTAGTCGAAGTGAGCTCAAATAAGTATGTAAAACACATGCCCAAGATAACCAAACCTACAGATACTACTTGTAAGGAATATCAACTAGGTAAGAAGACAAGGGTCAGATTTCAAATAGAGTATGCAACTACAAAGTCTTTACAACTAGTTCATACTAATCTTTGTGGTCCTACCAAGACAAAAGGATCTAAAGGAGAGTGGTACTCCATGTTATTTGTAGATGACTACTCAAGAATGACATGGGTAACTTTTTTGAAGGACAAATCTCAAGCCTTTGAGAGATTCAAGATCTTTAGAGCCATGGTTAAAAATGAGATTGGAAGAAGAATCAAATGCTTAAGATCTAATAAAGGTGGATAATTCACCTCAAATGAATTCATATATTATTTTAAGAATCATGGGATCAAAAGGCACTACTCTGAAGCAAGGACTCCACAACAAAATGGAGTTGTTGAGAGAAAGAATAGAATAGTCAAGGAAATGACCAGAAAAATGGTAAAGGAGGCCAAGTTACTAGATGGATATTGGAGAGAAGTAGTCCAAACAACATTATACATCTTGGACATAGTTCAACTAAGGGTACATAGTGAAAAAACTCCTTATGGGCTATGGTATGGAAATCTTACCTTTGTTAAGTACTTTAGAGTGTTTGGAAGTAAATGCTACATCAGAAGAAAGGAGGACAAACTAGGAAGCTTTGAAACAAGATGTGATGAAGGAATATTTCTTGGCTATTTCACTCAAAGCAAAGCCTATGTATGTTACAATAAGAGGCTACACAAGATGGTGGAGAGTGTAAATGTCAAGGTTGAAGAAAGCATAAAACATGTTGAACCTGACAAGGAAACTAGTAATGAATAGATAGATCTTGAAGAAGAAGCAAATAGTGAAGAAATTGAGAAAAAGAATGAAAAAGCACCTCCAAGATTTCCTCAAAAGTAACATCATAAAGAGTAGATAATTGGTAATAAGAATGAAGGATTTTAGACAAGGAGAAGAGTTGTAATGAACAAGGAGTAACTAAGTTTTGCTCTAATGTCTGAAATTGAGCCTAAGAGCTATGTTGAAGCCATCAAGGATGAGAATTGGATAAAATCCATGGAAGAATAACTTATCTAAATAGAAAAGATCAAGACATGGAAATTAGTTCCAAGACTCTCAAACAATAATGTGATAGGAACAAAATGGGTTTATAGAAACAAGTTCAATGAGGATGGAGATGTTATAAAAAATAAAGAGAGATTGGTGTGCAAGGGATGTGTACAAGTAGAAGCCACAAACTTTGAGGAAACATTTGCTCCAATTTTTAGATTGGAAGCTATAATAATGTTTCTAGTATTCTCTATTTATAATAAGTTTAAAGTCTATCAAATAGATGTAAAGTTTGATTTCTTGAATGGGAAACTAGAAGAGGAAGTCTATAGTAAAAAACTAGAAGATTTTCAATTGTCACGATGAATAATATTATGTGTGCAGCCTAAATAAAGTACTATATGGTCTAAAACATGCACCTAGAGCATCATATTCAAGATTGGACAAATACTTGCAACAAAGGATGTGCAAACAGTAATCTATACTTCAAATCAGAAGGTGAGCATATGTTGATTGTTGTTGATTATATAGATGACATAATCTTTGGTGGTATCAATAATAAAATGTGCAAATAATTTGCTACACAAATGCAAATTGAATTTGAGTTGTCTATGCTAAGAGAACTTTCCTTCTTCCTTGGTCTACAATTAGCACAATTTGATGAAGGGATATTCATATCCCAAACCAAGTATGCAAAGTAGATGCTCAAGAAATTTTGAACGGAACATAGCAAACTAGTTAGTACTCCCATGATACTTGAATGCAAGTTGAGCAAAGAGGATGAGTCACTTGATGCAAATTAGACTATGTATAGATCAATCATAGGTAGCTTGCTATACGTAACTGCATCAAGACTAGATATCATGTAAGTAGTTTGCATGGTTTCTAGATTTTAGGATGCTCCTAAAGAGTCACATGTCAATGTAGTGAAAACAATCTTTAGATACATCAAGAGCACAATTGACTATGGCCTATGGTACCCTACATGTGAATTTCACTTTGACAGGATATATAGATGCTAATTGGGTAGGAAGTATGGATGAAAGAAGAAGCACTAGTGGTGATGCATTTTTCCTTGGAAACAAACTTGTTTCATGGCTAAACAAAAACTAAGAGTCAATTACTCTTTCTATAGTAGAAGCAGAGTATGTAGCAGTAGTGGCATGTTGCACTCAAGTCCTATGGATGAAGCAAACACTCAAGGACATCAAGGTTAAGTACACATCACCTATTTCTATTCTTTGTGATAATTCAAGTGCTATAAATATATCAAAAAAACCAGTGATGAATTCAAGAAAAAAACACATATCAATAAAGTATCACTTCTTAAGAGAAAGGATTGTAGATTAAGAAGTCATAATAGAATATGTGCCAACTAAGGACCAGATTATAGACATATTCACCAAACCTCTTCCCAAGGAATAATTTGAATATCTAAGATAGAGGATGGGAGTAGTGGCTCCTACACCACATCACTAAATCACTAATGATAGGGCATGAGTCTAAGGGGAGTCTCATGTAAGCTTTATTAATCCCTGGAAGAAGAGAGAAAAGTCAACTCAAGTATGTATACTTCTAAAAATTACAAATGAGTTGAAAGTTATAGGTTCTTGGACAAACTCCTTTATCTGATAAAGGGGGAGAACACTTAAGACAAACAGTGAGGAGTCCCTTTGCCCTTGATGTCGAAGGGGGGAAAAGAGGGGAAATGATCTTTGTAAAAGTTTGGAGAAAAAGTACAAATGCTCTGTATAAAAGTTTGGAATAATAGATCAAGTGTCCAAGTTGAGTATTAGGCAAATGTGCCATTGCCTAAGGGGCAGCAAGTTTGGTATGAATAGCTTTAGTTAGTACTCATCAAAAGCCATTGCAAGCAATGTTATAGAAGGATAAAATTATTAGAACATCATAACATTAAGTTTGAATGAGAGCATTTAGTTTGCCATCAATTCCAAAGGGGGATATTTTTTGTAATATGATTGTCATTTATGTCAAAAGGATCAAGCAGGATTGATGGAGAGAAGAGCATGTTTCATAGTTGCACTGTGCAAAGTTGTCATGATTTTATAGAGACCATTTATGGATGTTTAAAGTCAAACAAATAGTAGATCTATTGTGGGTTTTTCAAGAGCATCTTGAATATATGGTCTGCAAGTTCAAATGAGAAGGAATGAGCCTAGAATTGAATTATCTTTGCTCTCAAATTAGATAGGGTTTCTCAGTAAAACCCTAAGGGTTTAGCCATGGCATCAACAAGTAAAGTTATATTTTAATGTTGACTTAGTATATCTAGGAACCAGTAACTTAAGTTACAACTTAATTCCATATCATCATTAATAAATTGGCCCCTCGACCTATCAATTACCGACTCTAAGCAATGATCAAAGGATTTTATATTTTCCTAAGTCTAAGACTTAATATATGTCCCAGCTTGATCACCAACTTGCACTTCATCTTATACAGATGATATAATGAATCAAATCAAATTTAAAGTTTCAAAGGTCCCTCTAAGTGAACATGTTAATGTTAAGTATCACAAGCACATTAGTCTATCAAATAGAGGACCAATATGAGTGAGCCTATCAAAGATAAACTTTGAGCTAGTTGGAAGATCAAATGGCTCATGCTTAATCAAACATTAGAGATCAAATAGAGCATGATGAAGTCAAATTTTCAAAAGGATCTCTGAGTGAGTGTGCAAGTGATAAGTGTCACATTCACAAAGCTTATCAAATAGAGAGCCAGTGAACATAATCTTGTCAGAGTTAATGATCAAGTTTGTCAGAAAGTCTAACAGTGTGTGGGTGATCATGAAAAATATATTTAATGGAATGAATGGAATCAAATGATATAAAGTTATGAAGGTTTATTGACATAGTGCTAAGTTAAAAACCAAGCATGTTTGAGAATATTGATGGAGAAAAAGCAATCCAAAGATTTAGAAAGCATCGAGATGATGTCAAAGCATTGAAGTTTAATGACCAATTCAAGGTAAAGTTTGTGCAAGTTCAAAGATCCAATAACACATGGAATCTTGGATGAGAAAGATCCAATGGATCGTGTGGACTCAAATAGAACAAAGTGATTGATGTTTATTGACATAGTGGCAAGTTAAAGACTAAGCAGGTTCAATAAGATTGATGGAATGAAAGTGATCCAAATATATAGGAAGAAATGTGATGTGAGAAAGATCTTGATGTTTAATGTTAAAATATAAGTAAAGATCATACATATTCAGAGATTGAATGGCATGTAAAAGCTTGGATCAATAAAATCGAATAGACACATTTTAAACTTGAGTCATTTGAGTATGAACCATCGGATCATGGTACTAAAGGCAATATCAATGATTGATATTTAAAGTCATGTCCAAACAAATGGTTAGTTACATGAACATGAAGGAACCTGTGTATAATTTATATATCTTGACACAAACAATGAGATTGATTGATCCAACTGATTAAATCTACATTAAAGAGCTTGTGCATCAAAACCTGAGTCTAATAGATGTTAAAGATAGTAAAAAGACCTATAATTATGGCATGATGCATGGAATCAAGATGTGGGAAACTTACATTCCAAGTCATAATGAAATAGAGTCCAGAATTGGCATGATGTGTTATAGTCCAAGTGTGAACACATAGAAGATATGGAACCCTAGATCATTTATTTTTATATATGATATCTGGACAAAGGAAAATGCTGCTGGAATAATTGCATTTGATATTGAGCCAAGTCAAATATAGATAGAGGCAGAAAGCAAAAACAAAAAAGAAAAGGAGTGTCAAATAGAAAATCATAAAGGCACAAAACCAGAGGGGGCAGAGTAGAGCAGAGTGGTTGGTGAATCCAATGAAGTGTGTTGAATAGAGAGTATTAGACACATTACTAGAGGAATAGAGAGGAGCAGAGAGGAAGAAAGGCACAAAAAGACTGTGCAGAGTATGAATATTTTTAGATTAGACCTATAACAAAGAACAAATAATTGGATTCATGTATGAATCTAGTTTATAAATTGGAGTTGTAGCTTCATAGAAGATTCTGATAGGCCAGTGCTCTCAGATAAGCTGAGTGGGTACTTAGATTAGGGAGTGGGTGCTTCCTTAGAGTTGGTGCTCTTAAATCAAGGGATTTTTGTCTCCTTAGGATTGGTGTCCTTAAATATTATAACTAGTGAAGTTTTCTAGTGAGGATTTGAACTATGAGGCTGGGTTGGAACAGTACCTTCTAGCAGCTATTCTCACTATGGTTTTTTCCTTTGGGTTTTCCATGTATAAATATTGTGTCATGTGTATTTATGTTTGAATGATATATGCATATTTGATTTGATCCACATATATCTTTAATTTATTCTAAAAGGTATTAAAGGAACAATTTTAATTCATATACTGATCCATCCCCCTCTCAGTATCTAGTTGTGTTCTAATAATAACATATATCATCCTTACACGCACACATAAACCCACACTTAAGGGAGAAATACATATGTCCAAGGCCCTCCTTAGAGTATTAGACATCTATGTAATGCTCATTGACATAAATGTCATTGAGTTTATCTTGACTTCTCAAACCCACTAACCCATTTTTGACAAGGTGGCCTAACCTAAGGTGAAGAACTAGGGTTTCAGCTATACATAGTCATTGAGAGCTTGTGTACGTGATCCAAATACATTGATGGTTACTCCATAAGATATGAATATTCCATACATGATAGCTACATCAAAATTTAGATAGATGCATCGATGTAAGTGTTCACAAGTTGATGAAACTGTCCAAACCTCTAAAAATAATATTTCCATAATCTAACAACTAGATCTTGGTCATCAACATGCTTTCTTCCACCTCTACACAACTCAGATCCACCTACACATTTGAAACAAGATAAATATTATTCCTTCTATCCCTTCCTTATGTTGCAATTATCACAATATCAATAGGCACTTTATTTTTCATATTTAATAATTTTCTAGATTCAAAATATTTGTGATACTTGAATAAGTTTAATTGGTATACTTTATAATAGTTTTATTCATCCATTTTATTAGGCTATTCTACCCTTTAACCCTAACACACCAATCATAGAAAGGGTCAAATAATATATTATACAATATTTTATATATTCAATACATAGATAATATTAATATAAAATATGAATATTAATTAATATATAATAATAAATATGTATAATTTAATATAATATATATGATATATTAATTAATATTCATATATCAATATTATTTATGTATTGTGTGTGTGTGTGTGGGTGGTGGCGGGGGGGGCGAGGGGGGGGTGTCGGGACGGATAATTCCAAAATTTTGATGGTAGCCACATATTACTTTGATAGATGTCACATGTCACTAAACTTTTATTATGTATCTATTCAGGCTTCTTCAAATCCATCACCTAAAACACCCTATAGTTGCCATTTGCCATCACTGTCCAGCACACTTTTAAATACTTCACTAGTAGCATGTTTTGTATGGGCTTACCATTTATTCTAGGTGATAAAATATGGAATTTTTTTTTGTTCTTATCATTTATAAAATTTCTTCATGGGTCAATACATTGGCATTATTGATGTAAAAAATATGTAAGATAGGTTATAGAACCTCAATGTCTTTTCTCCATGTCAACGACATTGTAGCATTGATTTGAGCCTCACATTGAGCATAGAGCCCTGCCACAATCAAATGATGTCTCATGGTTTTCTTGTACACCCTTGATAATATAAAAAGAACAATCAAAGAGGCTACCACCATACAAACTCTAAACCCCTTTGCAGTAGATGCAAGGAATGTAAATCCAACAACTACCCCAAATTCAATTTTAGTGTATGATATGGGCCTTTTAGTGTACAATATCACCATACCTATTTTATCATTTCCCCTGACTATCACCACTTAGTTCACATTGTAATATTTCATTACTTTCATGTTTTGTACAATGTTTCCCTTCCCAACCACTTCACCATTGCTCAAGCTCACCATGAAATAAGATTGCATTCACATTTCAATATAGCCATTAATTACTTCTAATTGAGGTACATGACTTTATATTTTAGTAAATTAGGTTCTATAAAGAGAAAGAGATTAAATCAGTATGTATGCCTCACACAAAACCCATGATCACTAACCCTATCTCACCTTTTGTGCATGAAGGGTTAAGAACATGATAATCTAAAATTTTGTGGAGATCATGGTAGAAATGAGATTTTGTGTTTCTTCATATGGTGTGGAAATGAATTTTTTTGGGAGGAGATATTTTTTTCATTTTAAGCTTGAACAATGATGAATTAGTGAGAAGGGAAAGGCCATACATAATCTATAAGTGTTGAATATATATATATATATATATATATATATATATATATATATATATATATATATATATATATATATATATATATATACACACACACACATCACAACATATTACATTTTAATACACACACACACCCCTTAAGGGTTAAAGGGAACCTCACTTGTATAAGGATAAAGAGCAAAATAAAGAAACTAGGCTAAGGATAGGAAAAATCACTAAATCCTTTCCCATATAATGACATAATACCAAGGCTAAGATAATCCCAATACTAAAAACATGAATAAAAAATGTATTTCATAAACAAAAAAGATCTAGAATAGTTGACCTATCAAAAAATAGAATGACCCATTACAAACTAACATACTAAATAAGGACCATGAAATAGAGACCACATAGCAAAAAAGATGACCAAACTAAATTATGGAGAGACTACCACCACATCAACACATAAATCATCCACATTAACCCTTTTCACATCTAGATGTGGATGGATCCCAACAGAGTCACCACCTCCTTCATGCCTACTTCCATGGGCATGAGACCAAACAAACTACCCCCTAATTTTGTGTCTAACCCCATGAATATCTTGAACAAAACTAGTGCAAGGAGAAGATGACTCACCCTCCTCCCAGGCTGTCTTAGCAAAAGTAAACACTACATGCAGTCCTACCACATCCACCTTGTCTTACATATATATAGACATGATCTTGTGAGTAATTGATTTTCTAGAAAGGTCTAGAAAGCCATCCTTTTTTTAAATTTGTTTCATGGCTCCTAAGACACCTTTATTTATATAGAAATTAACTAGTAATTTTTCTACAAAGACAACCACATTAGACTCAAACCTTCCTAGTATTTGGTTACGAGAAGGGAATGGCATTATAAATTCATCTAAAGAAAAAAAAGACCTAGAAACCCCAACTAGTATATCAATGCCTATAGTATAAAGACCCTCATTCTCATGAAATACTCCTTTAATTCTCTATAAACAAATAGGGATCCAAAACCCAACAATTATTCCCTGTGAATGGAAGGGAATGAATGTCTCTAAGTATAAATATGTTGAACCAAAGATTTAGACCATCCTGAAGACCCTACCATGCAAATATTTTGACCACACGATGAGTCATTTCTAAATCCTTTGTAGTGTTTAATAAGTTACTAACAAAACTACTATCACATTAGAATTAGTCTTATTTCTCCAAACTATCTTCATGTATTACTATCCCAAGACCAATTTAATGACATCGAAGACCTCCCCATTTGGTACCTAGAAGATAAAACTTAGCCTTCAATCAAAGATATACCTTGAATGTCATTTCCACCTTCTTCACCCTAATATAAATCACATGTTTTAACACAACCAAATTATCCATGGAAACATTCATGGTTGTGTTCTTAACACTTCTGAACCAAGGGAAGTAAATCATAAAAGCTATACATGCATTCAGCACAAATGAGACCAGATTGAGCATGAAAATTTAAAAGTGACGTTCAAAGTGAAAAAACACAGGAGGCCATCTTGAATGCAAAATCATAATTTATAGGATATTATCTCAAGAATGATGATTAGTGATGACCCATAAACCATGCCATGAATACACTTAGATCTATTAAATTAAATCTATGCTTGGTTAAGCCTCAACATTATTGTTTATGATTTAATCAACCAATTGATCCACTCCCACATTTACTAGACAATCAACATGAGATTTTGATTCTTGATACCAATGATTAATATACCAAGATATCAAAGAATCCAAAATTTTCCATGCATTTACCAAGATGTTGTTTAAATTCCATGCATTAGCATGCCATTTTATTAGAGTTGACATAATAACCATAGATTCCTCTATGTGTAGATTTTTAATTCCACATTAGTGTGATATCTCAATACCCAAAACCTTTGCTTGGTATTTTGCCTCATTATTAATTCCATTATATAATTTTTCTGTCATTTCCCTGGTTAAAAATTTAGAATAGTCCCTCAAAATGCATCTTGCTCTCGAGGCACAAAGATTCCCCTTGGTAGCACCATTAAATTTAAGTTTAAAGGACCTAGAATGATGGAGGATACAATTTTTGTTATCATGATTTAGAGAGATGCTCTTTCTTACTCTTGATCCATTAACCAACATCTAGTTTGGCCTGACCATCATGTACCAAAAAGAGAGTTTGGATGACTTACTTTTCACATGGCTAGAGACCACCTTAGATATTGTAATTTATAGCTTTGTCCAAAATTTTGACAAGGAAATACATGAGTCTTAGAATAAGTGACTATTATGATCCTTTTGTATCATCCAAATAAGGATTGTCTGGCTAGCAATCCGAAGAGCACCTAAGGTGTCACCATCCCACCCTGGATGTCATGAGGATAAATAAAGGTAAAGAGAGGGGGAATGATCACATTACCTACTTAATTTTTCACATATCCATTCTTAACACGAATCAAAAAAGAGGAACACAAAAAAATGATCCACACTTTCCTCCTCTAGAAGAAAAAGTAACATCTAGACAATCTGCACTAGCTCATCTTCCTTAGTTTATCTTGGGTCAAAAATGTATTTTGAGTTAATAGCCACACAAATTCATTGGCATTGGCTTTCCCCTTGCTACTCCAACAAAGAAGCTTAATTTGGGGATAACTCACCTCCTCATCATCGTCCATTTGATATCCCAAATTGACCCTATAATCACTAGTTCAAGAACCTATCCAACAGGTAGAGTCCTCTGTAGTGTTAAAAAACACTTTGCATTTAGTTAAAATGTTACCAAACAACTCCCTTTTCTCATGAGAAATATGTTCATTATACATAACCTTCCAACACCAAATAACCATGGTACCTTGTATGCCTTTATCCATGGAGTCCCTTAATTTCTTACTACAAAAAATGGAAATAATCACTCTAGCCTTGTCTAAATCTCAATAATCCTAAAGTGGATTTTGACCATTCTAAGAGTGATCCAGAAAACATGTCAACCTACCACTATTGATATCCCAAGAAATGTGATTGTAAATAAGTGGTCTATAATGTAGAATAAAGTTCCAAAAATGAGAACATTGGGGTAGAGAGGCATTGATCAAGATCCCAAATGGATCCAAAGTTCCTAATTACTTCAACTTAAGTATTTTTCCCCAAAGAAAAGAGGGATTAGTATGTACACCCCAAACCAATTTTTCACTTAATTCCCCATTCTAAAAGGTTATATTCCTAATTATATCACCTTCTACACATTCAGCTCTGTAGACCTGATCCCACCTCAACAATGACACCATTTTGTCAGGATCACTATCCTCCCATTAAAAAAATATTACAAATTTGATTGATGCAAGTCACCACTTTAGTAGGGAATGAAGAACTGATAAGAGGTATATCATAATAGCACTCAATGAATTTGATGAGAGTAATCCTCTTATCCAAATACAATAATCTTCCCTTCCAAGAATTCAACTTATCTTTGATAGAGCCCAAGATATTGTCCCACAAAAAAGAAGGAAAGCTAATATACTTCACTAGCATCTTACCAATTTTTTAGTTTAGACAATGGGACAATCTCAATTGAGCTTATCTAGAGAGAATTATGTAATAAATCTCAAAATTGGATTCATTCACAAGTTGTCTAGAAGTTGTTGAATACTTATCTAATAATGACCTAAAATGAAGATCTTTTATGATAGAGGTCGTTCCAAACAAGAAAGAATCATATATGAATTGTTGGTGGGAGATATTTTCCAAACCTTTTGTTACACTTAGACCCTCAATTAATACTTTACCCTTAGATTCCTAAATAAACTTATTGAGTAATTCATCCATTATAATGAAGAGGAAAGGAGAGACTAGATCACCTTGCTTGAGACCTTGAAATCCTTCATAAAATACTTAAGGACTACCATTGATCAAAATAGAAAATTTTAACCTTGAAATACAACTGAAGATCCATTCACACCAATTCTTTTCAAAGCCAAATCTCTCTAGGAATTTCTTGAGAGATTTACAATTAAATCAATCATAAGCCTTAATAATGTCAATTTTAATCAGAATAATGTTTTGTCAAGTGGTATTCAATGAATAATGCAATTATTCATGAACCACTATTTTACCTTCCTAAATACGACATCTTAGAAAAAAACCCACCTTGCTTAAGTAAGATCAACACAGAGATGAAGGATTTTAATATGAAGGATATAAATTTGGAAATGATCTCATAGATGTTGTTGCACAAGGAAATAGGCTAAAAATCCCCAAAATTAGGTTGAGTGGCCCCTTTAATAATAAGAGAGAGGAATGAACAATTAATATCAGTAGTTATCATTTTTTCTACTTAGAGAATTTAGCCACCACTATCACCTCAGCCCCAATGATAAGCAGAAAAAGATTGATATAAGGATGATATGGAATAATCTGATCCTAGGGCCTTATCCTTCTACATTGCAGAGGCAACATTCTTGATTTCTTCCTCAAAAAAAGACACCAGTAGCATAGCATTCTGTTGATCCATAACCAACCAAGGTATGAAACTTAAGAGGTTATTTTGAGCTCCTAAATATAAATCATTTGGACAAGATAAGAGGGAATTAAAAACCCTAATAGCTTTAACATGAACCTCCAAAATTTGCTCAATAACCTTACCATCCATATCCACGATTTTTGAACTCTTACTGCAACGCTTCTTTGCCTGAGTATAATTGTGGAATTATTTGTGTTTGAATCACCTTACTTGAGCCAACACTCCCTTGATTTATATTTGTAGTGAAGTTCTTCCCTCAAATGAATCTCCTATAGTTCCATAAGCAATGAGCATTCCTTCACATACATGTCTATGTTTAGCCCAAAATTCATGACTACATCATTTAGAGCTTGGAGATGTACTTCCACTCTTTTGGTTTCCTCAAACATATTCTTAAAATTAATCTTATTCCACTTCCTGAGATAGTTCTTAATGGAAATAAACTTATTAGAAAAGGTATACATAATAATCCCTTTAACTTGAGGAACATCTTTCACCAATAGTTGAATACATCAAAGAGAGCAAGGTTTCTCAATGAAATTAGTTATAATTTGAATGGGCACATCAGAGGAGCCCAATCCATCATGATTTACCATTTTATTGGAGTGTGATTAGAACTAGGTAGCAATAGGATCCTACTTTCTAAGAACCAATTTGTGTTCAACCAAGAAGGATCCAATAAAATTCTATCAAGCTGTTTCATGATGTTTCTAAATCCTTTGCTTATGTTGGTCCAAGTGTGTAACCCATTCTTTAGGGTAATATCAATGAGTCCAAAATTTGACACAAAGGAGGCAAATTCCAACTACAAAGACAAAAGTCTCCCCACACCACTCCTTTTATCATCTGAATAGAGAATGACATTGAAGTCACCACCTAGTGCAAACTTCTCATCTGGGTGTTAAGAAATAATTTGAGAAAAATGATCCCAACATATCTGCTTGAGTTGAGGACTATTCAAACCATAAAAATTATAGAAGCAAAAAGTGATATTTGTGGATAGAGCATTGATTTTAAATGATCTCCAATTAGCACAATTACCTTGTGATTCCACTATCACTTTATAAGGATTCCAAAGCATTTCCAAACCACCCGACACACCCACCAAATCCATAAATCATCCTTTCTAATTTATTGTGACTAAGATACCACTTGACCTCCTCCCTATCTTATTTTGTTTCTTAAAATATGATAATATTTGGATGTAGATGTAACAAATGACACTTAATCAAGCACCACATGTAAGGGGCATTGAGGCCCCTAAAATTATAAGATATTGGCTTCATAGTACTAGTGAGAGGCATTCCACCCCCTACACTTCAAAAAAGAAAACCTTTGTGATGGAATTTTTCTTGTCTAACATCCCCAACTCAATTAATTTATTTGACTTAAATTTATGCCCTCTTTTGATTCTCTTGCCATAATTTGGATCTAAAATGAGGCAATCTTTTTGAGATATTTTCAAAATATCCATAGAACATAATTATTCCTCAGAGTCACTTTCCAAATTTGAATCCACTAGCCTGTCCATATCTTGAATATTTTCTTCAACTTCCTCCAATTTATCATCCAAATTTTGAGTTGATCAAATGAAAGTCACTAATTTTAAGGACTGCATTTCCAATTTTATTGTAGCCTCCAACATTACTTGAGATGATGACAACTCCACTCCTTCGGCATTGGTTCGCTCTTATTATACTTGAACAATAGGTGATCCAATCAATTGTTGAATCAATTACCACTGTTTCACTTCAATAATTTATCAGAAGGTTGAGACATTTTCACTTTGCACACTTTCTTCTCCACTCTACATCAAACAAGGCGAGCCACACTTGGGCAATTTATTTTGATATGCCCTACATTATGACAACTAAATCATTGGAAGGGAAGTTATTCAATGTTAATATTTTGATTCCATTTTCTTCCAAAGGATTTTAAAATGACCACTTCCAAAATCTCAACATCCAATTCCAGTCATACACAAATATTTGCATATGAAACCAAAGATCCATCCAAAGTGATGGGATTAATTGAGATGAAATCCCCCAAAAGATTGTTAATAGCTTTAAGACTCTCTTGTCTCAAATATCCAATTGGAAAAGCATATAGTCTAATCCAAATAGGGACCTTATTTTGCAAACAACCATGTGGATCAAATTTAGAGCAACAAGGATAGGTCGAGACTCTTTCTCCATTTAATAACCATGGACAAGAAGAAAGGAGTTCATCCCTTTAGACGTGTCCAGGAAAGTGGCCAAAATTTTAAAGGAAAATTCACCCCAATTTTCTTTGACCCAATATTCAACTTCATCTATAGCTTTCCATTTACTCACCACCTTACCAATTATTCCTCACTTCTCCAAATCCCTAACATTCACATCAAAATTAGAACCCTCAAGCTCACAACTAGGGTTAATGGGCAAAGATGACTTGCCAGTTACGTTTCAAAAAAGAGGTGCCTTCCCATGCTCACCCTCCCTCTTCTCACCATCCTTATCAATTGGTACTTCATCACATGTCACATTAAGGGTTTGATCATATATCTAAAATTCCTCTCTAGCTCCCTCTTACTCTTCCAAATCCTCTCCTTCACCTTTTATCTGCTCCCACCATAACACCCTATGCAGTACCTCATGATCATCATGTCACTTCTTGTTGCCCTTCTTCAAACTTCATTGTTGCTAGACTTGCATGCGTCTCTATTTTTCTTATTCAACTATGCCACCTCCATTTGTCTCAATAAAAACAATAATAACAACAACAACAACACCAAAAACAATAATGATGATGATGATAATTAGTCCCACAGGTTAGACCGAATGGGTGGGTTAAATGGTTTCTATTGACCATACCACGGTTCGAATCATGACCGCATAAATGATATCACTGAGACTTAAGGGTAAGAATGATGCCCAAAGATTAGTCTATTGGACTCGTCCTGCAACTGTACACCTAAGTGTACGCCAAGTTATTGGATCCAAATCAATGTTAATATCAACCAACTAAAATGGGATACCTTGATTATAAAATAATAGTAATAAGTTTTATAATTAATATATTATTATATAATATAATTAATAAATGATTATATAATATGTAATTATAATTATATTGTATAATATTATATGTCTAAATAAGTAACTATATTATTTATTATTTAAAACTTAACATTCTTAATTAATTTCCCAAGTTATTATATTTATAATATTTATTATTAATATATTGATATATTAATATATTATAACATAGTAATATAATATATTTATTTATATTATTATAATTTAATTATTATATTTATCGTATATTTCTTATATAATAATATAATACATAATTATAATATATTATTAATTATATATAAATATAATAATATTATATAATATCTATTCTTATTATATATTAATATATAATTATAGTATATAATACAATATTATATTAAAGGTGTAAGTTATGCTTAAATGGATGTAATTTTATGTTTTGGTGATGTGTGATTTTATGAAGTTAAATAGTGTAAATTGTTAGTAATACTTATTCAAAACTCATTGGAGATGATCCCATCTCACCTTTGTGCATAAAGTGGTAATTAACAATATTTTTATATTTTTTGTGAAACTTATATGGAAAATGAGGTGTGTTTCTTCATATGGCATGGCAATAAATTTTGTAGAGAGGAGATGTTTCATTTCACATTTAGTTTGAGCAATGAAATGATTAGGAAGGATAAAGGCATACAAAATGTGCAAGCGACGAAATCTTTCAGTGGATATTGTACACCAAAGGGCACATTTCATACACCAATATTAGATTTACATGACTTGTAGGCAATACAACGTAGTTTGCAAAGTGGCGACATCTTTGATTAGTCATTTTATATTACCAAAAGTGGATGAATATGTCATGAGAATTGATTTGATTACGACAAGGCTCCATATCCAATATCAAATTAAATACTCAAACTATTGGGAAAAAAATAACCACGATTACACCCTATCTTCGTAAACATCTTATTAATCTCCACTCCACTGACCAAAAAAAGAAAAATCTTAAAAATCCCTGGTAAGAAAAACTCCATTTTACCTAAACAGAAAAAGACATCCATCCCAGCATGACTATATGAGCTATAAACATATGAGGTAGTTGTGAGCTAGACATGTTTTAGCAATTTTGTAAGTAGATCCGACATTGTTAGCTAATAATTATATTTTCCTGTAGCACTTTGTTTGAAAACTCTTCTGAAAAAACATATGGTGGTTACTCTTTGGATGGAGGCGACTGTAAGTCTTGAGCGTTCATACAACCTGCTCATGACTGTTTAATAATAATGCTGATGATCCTCAGCTTGCCAAATGTCAAGACGATTCCATGTCCTATTGCAGTTCGAAATATATTGATAAGTTGAGCTTATTTCTGTGCCTCCACTAATAAGGCATTCCAGATTTTTACTGACGTTTATGGTTTATGACCCTCAAGTTTCAGGTGCAGCTAAAACTTGAATTCTATTAATGAAAATTTGATTTTGTATAATTGTCGTTTTCAATAAAAGTTACACGTTAAAAAATGTAAATGGCAGTAAAAGACTAATTACATCTTGAGAGACAATAACCAATAGTAAGAGCGAAGCTGTTTATATAAAAAGCAGTCCATTGCTATATTCCATTGATTTGTAATTTTCTTTACAGAAATGTACAGTATATTGACTATTGTAAATCTACTGGCTACCTTAACTTTCTTTGCTGGAGTAAACTCCCACAGATTGTATGGTTTCAAAACAGATGGATGCCTGCTGATCGGAAGTATTTCATTCCTTCATGTCTACGGCTACTTAAGACAGAAATTCCAGTCAGACTTCAACCTTCAGCTGAAAATTCTCAGAAAACATGAACCCCACTAATGATGAGTTGAATTCACAATTCTTCTTTCCGCAAAGGTCTACCCTGTCAGATAATTCCCTTTCTAGGAAAGAAACTCAATGAAAGCTTATCCACATCCAGATTTTCGAGTGCTGGATCATTTTTTCCACAACATGGATGTTAAATTTTGGAAAGCAACTTCGTCACAGGGGATGGTAAGTCCCATTTGATGATCAAACCCGTACTCTTCCTCAGCTTTCTCCAGCAATGCTCTGAAGAGAGAATGATTCAAGTAATCAGTGGGGATGATGAATCGACTTCTCCCACAACCAACATACACTGCACAATGTCCTTTGGGGACATCCATGGGAAGAGCACTGCATGATTTGCCCATGATCTCATCCTCAAATTTGAAATATCTTCTTTGCTTTGGAGAAAGAGCATACCCAATTGCCTTGTGGGCATTGGAAACCCTACATGTTGAGTTGTGGAGCTAAAAGCTTCACCAATGAGCTACACAGTAACCGGCATCGGCGGAATCGGTCAGAACCAACTGACATCGGTTAGGGGTCGACTGGCATCGGTCAACATCGGTCAAAACCAACCGACATCGGTTAGGGGTCGGTCAGCATCGGTCATCTTCAGACCGACATCAGACTTCTATGCGTTTCCAGAATTAGACAACGTTTCTAATTTTAGGAGAACAGCTAGTTTGCATGTAAAGACTAAAATTAGTCTTAACCCTGTTTTTCTAATTATTGTTTGCTTTCAATACTATTTAAGAGACCCATGGTGCAGTCTTGTAAGTAGGGGTGAGCAAGATCAATTAGATCTGCAAGGTGCAAGATCAAGAAGATCTGGTATAATACAATTCAGTAATTGAGTTGGTTGTAATTGATTGAGAAAGAGAGAAATCTTGAAGGAGAATTACTGTACATCTTCAAGGTGTGAGGAGAAAGAGATTTCTTCATTGTATTTCCTTCTGGAAGAGTTTAATACAGATTAGTTGTTTCTCGTATTTCCTATTATTTGTTGTTTCTGATTTCTAGTTACTTATTACTTCTGGTTCAATTCTGTGTTTAGTTGCTTATACAAAAGTAATCAATTGTACTAAAAGACCCTGACACTACACAATGCTTTGATTACCTGCTTCACAAGCAGAACTTGAGTATTTCCCTTGCTTCTTGCCATTGTAGAATTCAAAACAAAGAAAAAAGTATAGAAATATGATCAAAATCCTAAACACAAGATAGAGATGGGGAAAATGCAGAATGCTTAGCTGGGTTCTGAGAAAGGATATGCTCTGTATATATAATAATTCAAAACCATCATTGAACAAAAATAGAAGTGATGCAGGTATGATTAAAAAGTAATGTCAAGCTTGCGAAATGGCCCACAATGTAGTTAAGAATCAGGTACAAAATGCTTGAAAGATGGGATTGTATACCAGTCAGTACTCGGATTCCAAGGCATAACCATGTGCCGCCGATGGAAACTTGGAGACAACCAATAAATGGATGTTTTTTGAAGGACCCATTTTGCACTCATCCTGAACCTGCCAGTTACAAACATTCCTGTTAAGTTTACTATAAATCTAACGACCAATAATGCACAAGAGTGCAGACACAAATATCGGGGGGATACGTAATCCGTCTGTTTACAGGTTATTACCACTAGATCGTATTTTGCAATCCATTCTTTCCTACAGTATGTGGACCTTAACAACTTGCCTAATAATTAGTTCGGATGTCACTGTGTCTGTTCCAAAACGAAATACATCATTAAATGCAAAGCTTGGACAGAAAGGACACAATCACGTGTAGATGGCATGTGCTTTGTGCAAGTAGCATTTGTTTTGCAGGGCCACAGACAAATTGATTCTTAATTCTTAATTCAAATCTGAAATTGAATTCAAAAGACCACTGTATGTTCAATCTTGTTCATCCCTTAACATTGTGAATTAGTGGTAGGGGTCAAATTTACTCACTATAACTTTAGTGAACAAAGCACCCATGACCGTAGTTTCATTAGAAAATCTTAATCGTCCACATGTCAGAATCTTGCAACCTTGAGGCCACATAGTTCATGGAGTGCCTTATTCTCTTTTATTTTCACTTTATATTCCATGGATGCATTGAATGATTAATTCACTTTTACGCATACTTGGGGTTGAGTGTTGTGTACCTTCACATCGGTCTAATATGTGGCATCACATAGCATAACTTAGTCTTTGAAATAAAGGGAGGCCTATGCAAACATATTAGTACATAAAATTTATTTTAGATTGTAGTTAAGTCTGGTTTATATTACAATCACAAGGGGATCAAATGATATGGAATAAAGTATGAACTTTTAAATTACTATAAATATGAATGTGGTTGTGAGAAATCAAATGTTTTGAAATAATTTTTTCTCTAATTTATTGTGTAGTCAATAATTTAAATTAAAATCTAATCTAAATTACACATAGGTTAAACTGTGAATGTACTGCGAAGATGAAATTAACATAGAGAAAATATATATTTTTTTTTAAATTATCTTCTATCTTCTAATATAATTCACACATTAAACCAATTCTATATTCCAGCACATCTATTGACCATAAATAAATAAGATTTATACACAACAATTCATAATAACAAAACATGATCTATACTTTCACATTCTATGATATTAGATGCATAAGTTTTTTTTTATTTTTTTTTAATTATAATATCTTTGAATAAATATGCATGATGATAATATTTCAAAATTATTTTCATATACCACTTTTGACAATTAACAATAATAAATAATAATATTTAAATAATTATGAATTTTTTAAAAAAAAATACAGATAGTAAAGCTCGTTACGATCTTTTTTTATTTGATAGGGTAAAAAATACCTTTGACTGGGGTAAAGACCATCATTGGCACAAATGGGAGACCCACATCTCCTAAATTCAAGCACCAAAAATAACAACACCAATCGATCGAACCAATAACATTGATGGGACACAATAGCCAACAACCTTGTCAACCGCTCAAACCATCCAAACAACACCACCAAACTCCATAAAACCACAAATTCAACCCTCACTTCCTTGAAGATGGATCTAATAGTTGAATCCTAAATGTTAGACAAAATCTTCTTTAATCAGAAGCAAGACTATTATATATTATTACACTACGAAGAAACTAAAATATTAGTTTCCATGTCAAAGGAAATGGTGGAATATGGAGACTGATGCAATGTAAAGATCTTGCATTGAAGGAGCCAAGCTAAGACTGCATTTTGTCTTATAATATATGAAAGATTGCTTAAAGGGTGATATTTAAAGGCACTAGAAGAGAATAAAGAATCTGTGAAAGTATATAGGCTTTGGACACTGAAATAGGCTTGTGGGCCGCCATATAGTGTTTCAAGATCTAGGCAATCTTATTAGATGCCCCTTCAATGTACGGTAAGAAGGCTATTAGACCTATTTGATTTTATGTTGTCGATTGTGATCTTATCTAGCTTACATAAAAGCTCTTGTTATTTCCCTAATTTTGTAACCATTTTTCTTTAAAACCTCTTTAATATCATTGAACTTTTTTTCCAAATTGTTGTCATCACAGACCCTAAAGGCTTTCGTGGTCGTGTTCAAAGAGCTTTTGACTAGAGCTACAGCGATAAACGCTTTTGAAACTGGAGCTATGAACCAAGCAAATGAGGGTTTTGAACAATGGACCCACAACCAAGAAAGTTTGAAGGATCCTACAATCGTAACCGAAGACAACAAGAGGGTTTAAAAGGTCCCACAACCGTAATAGGGATAACAAGAGGGTTTTGAGTATCCCACAGCGATATTAGGCATAACAATAGGGTTTTGAGGTTCCCACAACCATATCCAATCCAACGATTACTTCTAGCAACTTTGTTGCAGTCGAGTAGTCTTCCGCAAAACTTCCACCAAGAGCAGCTTGTCCATAGGTTTTCAACACATCCTTCACAAGACAGAGCCCTCCTAAGCCCAGAGAACAAACGTCCGTCAAAGTTTGACTCGCTAAGATGAAACAAAGCACTCCCAATGCTCAAATGAAACAAATGGACTCCTCTGACATCCATAGAAATGCAGGAAAAGATAGTATGAAGTCCTCTATCATCCATACCATCCGGAAAAGGGAGGTGGTCTCCTCTAACCACAACTCCACCCCAAGAAGTAAGATTGGAATGGAATCCTCCAACTTCCACCCCGGTCATGACCCTCAAAAGACCAGTCATGTAAAAACAAGTGATACCACTCGGGGAGAGTCGAATGCAGCCTCCTCTTCGTTTGCTCCTACGCCAACTCAAGAAACCATTAACCTTCTATACGTAGGAAGCGTCCCCCATGCTAGTCCACCATGCCAGCAAAGGGTCTACAAAACAGGACAAGCCCTTCTCGCACCTAACAGAAAGCAGAAGGCACTCCTCTTCCAAAACTCCAATTGCACTCCAGGCCATACATGACTCCCGACAGTTGGCTAGGCTTTCACGCCAAATAAGGAAAGAGTTGGGTAAGTTCCTAGAAAGCTGCTCCATGTTCGTCGGAAATGCTCCACCCCCGGCTGGATCGTCCCATCTATTAGTAGACCAAAAACCACCGACCTTGGCTGCGTCCTCCGGATCTGAGTTCGAGTCTGCGAAATCCCACCCAAAATTCAAACCACTCCCGCTCCCTCCGCTTCGCTAGTTACAGTCCTTGCTCGCATTGGTTTTGATTATTTATTTAGTTTCTTTGAAAAAGTTTTCTTTTAATTAAAATATTTCCTCCACTAATGTATTTTTATTTTTCTAAATTTAATTTGGTAATTGAATTCCACTCTATGTTGAAGATAATTTTAATTTTATAAATAAAAACTATTTTTTATAATAATATTAACGACTTTCAAAATAATCTAAATATCTATTTATATAATTTGTATGGAGTTAATTTTTTCTGAAAGAGTTTAAATGTGTACTTGTTTAATCTATATAAACTTGATTTTATGATAAATTGATTGTACATCTTATAGATTAATATAAGGGAGATTCAATAGAAGAATTAATATTTTGTTTGGCTTGATTCATTCATTGGTTCAGTAATGGAGGAAGAATAAATGAATAAATAAATAAGGTATTAGCATGTAAGAGTGACCAAATATTAATATTAATGATGAAATAAAAAGGGTACTGAGAAAAGAAAATTAGAGTAAATATATGAACAAAAAAAATTGAATGGGAAAAATAATACTTATTTCAAAACATTTTTTACCACTTGCAATTATTAAGAAAAGTCTAATTAAGAGTAAAATTCATGTGAAATGGGAAAATGTTGATGGCTTTGCTAAAGACTAGTTTACATTTTAAATGTGAAATTGGAAAATAGACAATGCTTAAAAAAAAAGAAAAATATAACATTTTTTTTTGTACTTAAAGTTGGTGAAGATAAAATAAAATTACATAATAAAGTACCTTACCTATAATAAAATCCAATTCAAATACACTTGCAACTCAAAAAATTAACACTCTTACTATCTTATTTAAAATGGCCAGATTAAATAAAACAACAATTTATTTTATCAAATTTCATAAAAAAAAATTAACATATATAAAAACATAATTATTTCATAAACTTAATAAAACTAATATCTCAAATAATTATTTTCATACAAAATAATAATAATATTATATCATTCTTATTTGTTTGTTTCCAACTAGCTGTTTCCATATGGCATAAATGCGATCATAAAGCCTTTGTAAAAGTTGGAAAGTATATCCTTAACAAGTCTAATTACATCTTGACAAAACAACCAAGAGTAAAAGCAAAGTAGTAAAAACATATATCAGTCCTTTGGTATGTTCTATTAATTTGTATTTCTCTTCACAAAATTGTACATTATAGTGAATAATTGTTAAGCAAAACCAATAACAACCAGGTGGCCTGGATTAGACAAAGGCCCAAAATTGCATGCATCAAGGCCTGTTCCCTGTCAGTCCTTTGCTTTTGCCTCAACCAGTTTCTGTTAGAATGCTACACCATAACACTTTATATAATTGCCACTTTTCAATTTCAGAAGGCTTTTCTTGACTGTCTTAAACTCCCATTACTGAAGTGACCTCCCACAGATTTCATGATTCCAAAGCAGATGCATGGCTGCTGATCTGATGGAATGAATTTCATTCCCTCGTGTCGAAGGATACTCGAGACAGAAAATCCAATCAGATTTCAACCTTCAGCTAAACATGTCACAGAAAACTTGAACTCTCCTAATAATGAGTTGAATTCACGTTTCTTCTTGTCTGCAAAAGTTTACCATGTGAGACAATTCTATATCTTGGAAACAAACCCAAAGAGAGCTCCTGCACAACCAAATTTCATTTTTTCCTTAACATTGATGTCAAATTTTGGAAAGAAACTTCGTCACAGGGGATGGTAAGCCCCATTTGATGATCAAACCCATACACTTCCTCAGCTTTCTCCAACAATGCCCTGAAGAGAGAGTGATTCACGTAATCAGTGGGGATGATAAATCTACTTCTTCCACTACCGACATACACTGCACAATGCCCTTTGGGAACATCCATGGGAAGAGCACTGCATGATCTGCCTATGATCTCATCCTCCAATGTGAAATATCTTCTGCTCTTTGGAGAAAGAGCATTACCAACTGCCTTATGTGCATTGGAAAACCTAAAAAATGCTCTGATTATCTGCTTAAGAAGCAGAATCTGAGGATTTCCCTTGCTTCTGGCCATTGCAAAGTTCAAAACAACCCAAAGAGGTATTGATTGATGACCAATATCTCAAACACAAATAGAGATGGGAAAGATGCAGAATGCTTTGGTGGTTAAAAGAAATGATATGTTCTGTATATATAATAATTCAAAACCACCATTGAAAAAATAGAAGTGAAGCAGGCATGATTAGAAAGTAACTGAAAGCTGACAAAGTGGTCCACAATGTAGTATAAAATGCTTGAAAGATGGGATTTTAGACCTGTCAGTACTCACAATGCAAGGCAAAAGCATGTGCAGCCTATGGAATCTTGGAAACAAACAATAAATGAGTGTTTTTTGAAGGACCCATTTTGCACTCATCCTGAACCTGCCAGCTACAAATATTCCTGTTAAGTTTACCACAAATTTAACTACCATTAATGCTGAAGTGCACAAATAAACGTCTATTTACAGGTTATTACCTTTAGATATTTTGCAATCAATTAATGTTTTCTACAGTATGAGGACATTAACAACTTGTTCCATAATTAGAACAGATGTAGTACAATGAGAGATTTCGATTTGTCATTAATGCTGTTATCATTCACCTTGTTACTGTGATGAAAATAACAAATTCGTTTTTTTGTTAAGTGAAGGAACTATTGCAATAAAAACTGTCATAATGTCTGTTTCAAAGAATTAATCACGGAATGAAAAGCTTGAATGAAATGACACCATCACATGTAGATGGCATGTACTTGGGCCAAAGTGGTTGGCTTTGTATGGGAGGACCACAGACAAAGTCATTCAATTTCTTTGGGGTTGTATGCATCTTTTAGATAAGAGGTGGATAAGAGATTGGTTGTTTGGGGATAAGACTCAGGCTTCAAAGACAACAGAATTGGTTGATATTGCTATTTAGCTAATCATAGTTAGAGGTTTTATGCTTGGGAAATTATCTTTATAAAAGAAAATTGTAGCAATTTGATGTATTATCAAAATTTTAAAAATTGTTAAAAAATTATTTATATGAATTATTGTTTGAGAATTATTAATTATTGTTTGAGAAAAAGTTTTTTAGATAAAAAGTAGTGGGGTGTTGAATATTTGTAATAATTTTTCTTTTTTTTAGTTATTAACTGTAAATTTACATTCAATAGAATATTTTTTATTTTTTATCTTAAATATATTTTTAAAATAAAATATTTTGATTTTTTCTTCATTAATGTGTATAGCATAAAATTTAAAAGATTATGAGACTATTCATAGATAAGAAAATTTATAATTTTTCAACAATATCATTTAAAAATAACTTTTAAAAGATCATAAGACTAATTATAAACAAAAAGATTTATAATTTTTCAACAATATCCTTTAAAAATAACCTCTTGATCTCTGTGTAAAACCCCTATTTTAATATAATCAAATCGAATGTTTTTAATCATACACAGGGTAACATTCATTATAAAAATGCTAACAAAACTTGCTCATTAATACATGTCAATGTGAACCCACATATTATTTAAGGTATTCAATTTTAATTTGGTTTGGTATATTACTATTTATTAAAATAGAGTATTTTGGAGTTCCATGACTCAGATTGATTGTTTAGGGATAAGTCATTAATTTTGATTTCATGAGTATAATGGTTTTGGAGAAACATCTACTTCTTTCTTAAGTACACTTGCATTTTTTTAGGGGCTTTGTAAGGTATTTGTAAATTTTTAATGACCTTATCATAAATTATTAGTTGTGAAGTTTAGCGTTTTATTAATAAAAAAATAATTTTTACAAAATTCATTTTTTCATTACAAAGCAAAGCATTTAAGAATATCTTATTTATTTGTATAGTTCATGTTTTTTTTTTTCACAAAAGTTCTCTATTTTATGAACTTTATATTTCACATCATCACAAACATCTTTAGTGTAAAGTTCTTTTTGTCACACAACTAATAAAATAAAATCTCTCTTCACTTTTAATGCCACAGAGCTCCACTATAAATTTAAGGATTCCTCTCTAGGAGTCGAGATGCATACTTCAATAGAACATTAGATAATATTTTGTGGTCTAATTTATAATTCGTTAAGATCAATTATCAAAAAGTGAAGAGCCAAACATAAAAGTAAAATTAATCCAACTTCCATAATTATTATATATCAATTATCAAAAGATGAAGAACCAAACATAAAAGTAAAATTATTTCAACTTCCATAATTATTATATAGCTTTCAAAACAATATAGTATATATGGCCATCTTGCAAAACTAGATAAATATCATATAGTAGAAGATAAACCACCATACATCTTCTCACACAAATAAATAAAATTTAATATTTTATTTTTATCATCTTTCTATTCTAAATAAATTTTTCAATTAGTCATATATCATATCTAAATCATTATTTAGAGCATGGTGTCCCCCAATACTACTACACTTCCTACACTTTTTTATACAACTTTAAGACGGCTTTTTACTTAGATTTACAATGAATTTTCAAAAAAAAAAAATCAATTTATACATAAACATATTGTAAAATATTATTAACATGTCATATTTGTTAAGTAATTTATTTTTGTTGTTGTTGTTATTGTTGTTGTTTTTGTTGTTGTTGCTAAATTGAGGTTTTATTGAGATAGGGACCCGACCCTAAACAAGGAACAAGTATACAAGGCTAAAGAAGCCAAGATATTCAACAAGGTCTGCTAAAAAAGAACTAAAGACCGGATCTAAACAAGTATATATGGCCTAAAAAGTCATAAAAACAGCAAGAATTCGCTCAACACACCAACATCTATAATAGTTGAAAAACAACTAAGAAACAACTATGATCTTCCCATAGCATTTTTTTTTCTGGGTTAAGGATCATGATGAAGGGTCAGTTCCCTTCTTGCCACACCCTCTTTTCCTATTACCAACCATACTCCATTCTCCACCATCCCCTTCATCAGGGTAAATAAGAATGGTATTATCAAATGAGTCTAACATAATGGGTTTTTTCTAGAGAATATTTAGCCACAAAATCAATATTAAGTTCACAATTTAAATTTTTTTCCTGATAAGATTCTATCAACTTATCTTTTTCTAAAGAGGTATCTTTGCAAGGTTCCTCCTCATTTTGGATCTAATTCTCAGGAATCTCAAGTACTTCACTAACATTATCGATATCCACACTACCAACATCAACATGTTTCAGAAGGACACCCTTCTAAAAAGAGATCGTCCCTTCTTTTTATATAAACTACAAGTCAAAGCCAATTGTCCTATAGAAAAATATCTCTTACAACAGAAAGACAATCCCTTGTAATCAAAAGATTGTTTCCAATTTCTATCCTTATTTCTATGCTCAATAAACTCAAAGAGATCAAGTGAACAATTCAAATTAACAAGGATCCTAACAAATGTGGAATAAAGCATCTTACTTGATTTAGAGTGTACTACTATAATTTCTCCCAAAAAATTTCCCACATTTTTAAACCAAAAAGAATTCCAAAATTATATATGTTAAGTAAAATTATTGTAAATATATTATTCATATTAACCATTTTTTAAAATTCTAATATCTTCACTCTTTCATTTTTATTATTATAATAAATAAAATATTATATTATTAATATTTTGTTTTTAAATTTTTTTATTATTTTAAATTCATTTATTATATATTATAATAAAATAAACCTATTTACTTTTATAAGTTTTTTATTAACAAATTCTTTAATTTTTTTTTTAACAAAGTAGTAACAAGCAATAGGAAACAAAGCATTGTAACAATCTTCTAAGATAGCTCATAACCTCAAATGATCCCAACATTAATCAGATTCAAGATAAGGGTGGGAAGGGGTGGAATGATATAAAAAAGCTAGAATAGTTAAAACCTCAAAGCCTCAGATTCAGGATAAGGGTGGGAAGGGGTGGAATGATATACAAAAAGCTACAATAGTTAAAACCTCAAAGCCGGGGATAAAAGGAGGAGACATGTAGCAAGTATGATGCATCTCATAGTTTAGAAGAAGGATAAATATTCATAAAAGGTAAATATGACAATAATTTTGATTCCTCAATCTTGAGCCCTACAGTGAAATATATTAGGGGGAGAAAGAAGATGAAATAAGTCTTTACTATTAAAGCCAGCCTTTGGATTTTGATTCGATTTATAACTCTGTCGGAAATGGAAGAGTTAGTTAAATGCTCTTTAGAATAGTCCCTAGAGAAATAGATGGCTTCTTTTTTCTGCAGTCATAAAAAAAAATAATGACCAACCATGTGTAAAGTTAACGAGGAGTGCAAAGAAATCTAAGGATCTAAGAATAGATGCAAAGAGAGGAACGCTGAATCTCAAGAAAATCTGAAATAGAGAAACAACTATGAATGTAGCTATTGGGAGTTAGTGTACTTTGAAGTTCAGTGGATCCAAATCTACAACTAAAAAATGTTAGTAAAGGTTATATTATAACTCGTAAGAAAATTAAATAATCCACTTTTTCTTAAAACAGATAAACAATCTAATCCTCTATTCGCTATAAAAATTATTTTTATTGTTAAATTATAATATTATTTCAATTTAGATTACATTAAAATGATTAGCTATGAACTCTATAAATTAAAATATACGAATTGAATGATCATATAAAAAAGTTTACATATCACAAGGCATCCATATGATTAAAATGTTTGGAAACCGCACCTTTATTTTAATCGATTTTAAAACCTTTGCAAACGTTGGAAAATAATCTTTAACAAGTCTAATCACAGTTTGAGAGAACTAGTCAAGAATATCAGTCCCTAGATATATTCTACTAATTTTTAATTGTTTTTATAAAAATAAACATCTCAGTAACTTTTAATTGTTTTTATAAAAATATGCATCTCAGTTTAATTAAACGCCCAAAATTACATTCATCCTGGCCTGAACCCTGTTAGGGTCGTGTTATTGCTTCAACCAGCTGCCGTACAACAACACTTAATATAATTGCCACTTTTCAATTTCAGAAGGCTTTTCTTGGCTGTCATAAACTCTCATGGATGAAGTGAACTCAAAGCAGATGCACGCCTGCTGATCTGATGGAATGAATTTCATTCCCTCGTGTCGAACGATACTGGAGCCAGAAAATCCAATCAGATTTCAACCTTCAGCTAAACATGTCACAGAAAACTTGAACTCCACTGATAATGAGTTGAATTCACAATTCTTAATGTCCGCAAAACATTACTATTTGAGACAATTCTCTTTCTTAGAAACAAACTCAAAGAGCTCCTGCATAACCAAATTTCATTTTCTCCTTAACATTGATGTCAAATTTTGGAAAGCAACTTCGTCACAGGGGATGGTAAGTCCCATTTGATGATCAAACCCATACTCTTCCTCAGCTTTCTCCAACAATGCCCGGAAGAGAGAATGATTCAAGTAATCAGTGGGGATGATAAATCTACTTCTTCCACTACCGACATACACGGCACAATGTCCTTTGGGGACATCCATGGGAAGAGCACTGCATGATCTGCCTTTGATCTCATTCTCAAATGTGAAATATCTTCTACTCTTTGGAGAAAGAGAATTACCAACTGCCTTACGTGCATTGGAAACCCTACAAAATGCTCTGATTATCTTCTTAAGATGCAGAATCTGATGATTTCCCTTGCTTCTTGCCATTGCAAAATTCAAAACAACCCAAAGAGGTATTGATTTATGACCAATATCTCAAACACAAATAGAGATGGGAAAGATGCAGAATGCTTTGGTGGTTAAAAGAAAGGATATGTTCTGTATATATAATAATTCAAAACCACCATTGAAAAAATAGAAGTCAAGCTGGCATGATTAGAAAGTAACGTCAAGCTGACAAAGTGGTCCACAATGTAGTTAGGGAACAGGTACAAAATGCTTGAAAGATGGGATTTTAAACCAGTCAGTACTCACAACGCAAGTCAAAACCATGTGCAGCCTATGAAAACTTGCAAACAACCAATAAATGGGTGTTTTTTGAAGGACCCATTTTGCACTCATGCTGAACCTACCAGCTACAAACATTCCTGTAAAGTTTACTATAAATTTACTTACCATTAATTCTAAAGTGCACGTATAAACGTCGGTGGGATGCCGAATTTCCCTCTATTTACAGGTTCTTACCGTTAGATATTTTGCTATTTCCTACAGTATATGGCATGAAAGATTTTGATTTGTCATTAATGCTGTTATAATTCACCTTGATACTGTGATGGAAATAACAAATTCAATTTTATTTTTCGGTTAAGTGAAGGAACTATTGCAATAAAAACTGTCACACTGTCTGTTTCAAGGAATTCATCACCGAATTGAAAGCTGGAATGAAATGACACAATCACATGTAAATGGCATGTTCTTGACTTTGTATTGAAGGACCACAGACAAATTCATTCGTCTTTTTTTGGTCGTTCGCATCTTTTAGATAAGGGGTGGATAAGAAATTGGTTTGTTGGGGAAAAGACGCAGACGTCAAAGCCTACAGAATTGGTTGATATTGATATTTAGCTAACCATAGTTAGCATTCATCACATTAACGTCCTTAAAAGGCTTTTTTTATATACTGTCAAAAGTTTAAATATATTTATATTAAATAAAAAGAAAGAAAATAATAATATTTATACCAAAAACTTTATTATTTAAGAAAAAGTAATTTTGGTATAAGTAGTAGGGTGTTGAATATTTATGGTAGTTTTTTTTTTTTTAATTATAAATAATAAATTTATATTTAATTAAATATTTTTATTTTATAATTTAAAATAATTTTTTTAATAGAATATTATTAATTTATTTTAACAATATATATTATATAAAATTTAAAAAATTATAAAACTATATACAAACAAAAATATTTCTATAAATTTTCAATGATATTTTTTAAAAAAATGAATTCCTATCTTAACATGTTTAAGTTAAATGTTTTTAATTGTAAGTTAGCTAACACTTTTATAAAATTGTTAAAAGAATTTGTTGGTTAACACAAGTTAATAATAGTTTATTTTGGAGTTCCATGACTTATGTTTGTTATTTAGGGACATTAATAATTTTATTTTTATCTGTCATTAATTTTTATATGAGGGACATAAAGATTTTGGAGATGCATCCACCTCTTTCTTATTATTATTATTATTTTAATAAATTATAATAATAAAATGACATTGCAATATATTTATAAATTTTTAATTTTTTTTTTAAAAAAAAAATTATTGCTAAGTTCAATGATTCACTACTAAAAACAAAAACAAAATTATTGTAAAGTTTATTTTAAATTATAAACCAAATTATTTATGAATCTCTTTCTTATTTGTAAAGTGAAGCTCCTTTACTCTATAAACCTTATTCTTTACATTAGAATAAATATTTTCATTATAAAATTCTTTATTTCTCATAATTAATTATAAAATAACGTTGCTCTCTTCCCTCTCCATGAGACACAACTCCACTATAAACTCAAGGATTTCCCTTGCGGGATGAACATCTCATTGAGGAGTCACTTTTAAATTAGTTACAATTAATCACCGATAAATGAAGAGTTACATATAAAACTGAAATTATTTCAAATTTCATAATAATTATATAGACTACCCCCCCTCCACACATATATATATATATATAAATATATATAATTAATATTATATAATAAAAAATAAATTATTATACTTCTTTTTTAAGAGTATATCATAAATAAAATATTTATATTAATAAAAATTTATATTTCAATTTTATTATTTTTTCTACTCTAAATAAAATTTCTATTAGCATATAACACATCTAAATTATCATTTAAAACATTTTATCACCATATTACTATTTTTTTATACAACTTTAAAACGGCTTATAACTTTAAAATGGATTTTACCTAACACGAATGTCAAATTTTGGAAAGCAACTTTGTCACAGGAGATGGTAAATCCCATTTGATGATCAAAGCCCATACTCTTACTCAGCTTTCTCCAGCAATGCCCGGAAGAGAGAATGATTCACGTCATCGATGGAGATGATAAATCAACTTCTGCCACTACCAATATACACTGTACAATGCCCTTTGGGGACATCCATGTAATATTCATAATACAGAAGAGATAAGAGTTGCAAAAATAAAAAATACTTCTTCAAAAAAAGTTGGAATCATTCTCCTTCTTCTTCTTCTTGAAAATAAAGATCAATTACAATGTATTTAATAGAATTGCATGTGAACATGCTTTTCTAATTATTGAATAAAATATTTTAAATTTATCTAAATAATAATTTGCATGTAATAGCAACTAAAACTAACTCTAGCCTTTCTAGGGCTTTATTTTTTCTAAAAAATATATTAACTAAAAATTAAC
The DNA here is from genome assembly GCA_037957365.1 of Torreya grandis. Lineage (NCBI taxonomy): Eukaryota > Viridiplantae > Streptophyta > Pinopsida > Cupressales > Taxaceae > Torreya > Torreya grandis. The sequence goes on from JARHVA010000259.1 coordinate 4,253,203, forward strand.
TGTCTAAATTTAGCTCCACAAAAAACTGTTCATGCAAACTAAATTTACACTAATAGTCTAAAAATACAACTGAATGAACTGCACTTCAGCATCACTTTTCAACACATCCATCGGAAGAGCACTGCATAATCTGCCGATGATGTCAGCCTCAAATGTGAAATATCTTCTACTCTTTGCAGAAATAGTAGAGCCAATTGTCTTATAGGCATTGGCAAACCTACAAAATTCTCTGACTATTTTCTTAAAAAGCAGAACTTGAGGATTTCCCTGGTAGTTTTTTTGCCATTGCAGAATTCAAAACAATGAAAAAATTATTGGTTTATGACCAATATTTCAAACACAGCTAGAGATGGGAAAGATGCAGAATGCCTTGGTGGGAAGAGAGAGGATATGCTCTGTATATATAATAGTAAAAGACCAATGTTGTACAAACATAACTGAAGCTAGTACGATTAGAAAGTAATAGAAGGCTGACAAAGCGGTCCACAATGTAGATAAGGACCAGGTACAAAATGCTTGAAAGATGGGATTTTAGACCAGTCGGTACTCAGAATGCAAGGCAAAACAATGTGCAGCCTATGAAAACATGGACACAACCAATAAATGGTGTTTTAAAAAATGAACCAGCGACAGATATCTCTGTTTAGTTTACTATAAATTTAACTACCAATAATGCTTAAGTGCACATACAAAAATGGTGAGATTCCTTATCTGTGTCTATTTAGAACTTATTAGCATTAGATAGTATTTTGTAATCCATTATTTCCCACAGTAAGACGACCTTAAAAAATTGACCCATAATTAGTATACATGAAGAATGAAAGCTGTTTATTTTTCATTCATGCTATTCTAATTTCACCTTGGTAATGTAATGGCAATAAATTCTCTATTTTTTCAACAACAATAAAAGCTGTCACAATGTCTGTTCCAAAAATTACATTAATGAATGCAAGGCTTGGACACAAAGGACACAATCATATTTAAATGATGGCATGTGTTTTGGGCAAGTAGTGTTTATTTTGCAGGCCCACAGACAAATTCATTCAATGTTTGTTTGTAAGTGTTGGATAAGAGATTGGTTGTTTCGAGATCAAAATCATCTTGATGTCCTGCTAACTGTTTGTTTCCTATTCATTATTTAGGATTAATTATCTTCATTCCCAAGTATTACTGTTTATTTCCTGCCACTTACCAGCATTTTATTATATTTCAAATTGACAGTATTATTATTATTATTATTATTATTATTATTATTATTATTATTATTATTATTATTATTATTATTATTATTATTATTATTAATTTATTTATTTTTTAATTAATTTTGATTTTTATTTATTTATTTTAATTTTTTTTTTTTTAATTAATTTTATAAGTAAACGATTATTTTATTTTAATCGATATATATTATTACATGAGTCTTATCATTATGTGAGTCCATAGTTTATTGGGATCTTATTTTTATTGAAAAGCTTATCACATCGTTTGAATTGAGATATAACAATTAATTTAACTTATTAAAATAAGGTTTATATTGTTGGATTTGGGGTACTCTCAACTTCTTAATAGTCCTTTTTGATTCCAACTCATGTGGTTTAAACATGAGGATCTTCAGCATAAAATAGAAAGGCAGCTCTTATCATGGCACCAAAATGTATAGTTTTTAAAAAAAAGTTTGGCTATGTTAGATCCCAACTCAAGAAGTGGAATTAGAGTAAGTTTGGGCACATCACAACTGAAAAACATGAGATCATTGATAACTTGGAGAGTGTTAATGAGACCATGCACTTGAGAGGCATTTATGAAGAGATCAAAACACAAGAACCTGGTCTCATCAACATTTTGGGAGAGTAGACTTTAAGAGAGGAAATTATGTGGAGGCGAAAATAGAGAATTTCTTGGCTTCAAGAAGGGGGCAAAAATACTAGTTTTTTCACAAATCCCTTCTTAAGCAGTGATCCTTTAACCACATTACCTCTCTGAAAAAGGAGAATGGGAATCTTTATTACACTTCACAGAGAATTACTAATATTGTGACTGATTATTTTTCTATGTTTATTATTGTTGCTTTGGACATGGATGCACAATAGAAAATTATTCAAGAGATACCTACACTTATCTCTGCCTCGGATAATCAAGATATTATGGCCAGTATTTTTATGGAAGAATTATGAGCACTGGTCTTTAGTATGAGTAAAGGGAAAACACAAGGTCCTAACAGGTTTCCTATTGATTTTTGTTAGAAATTTTGGGAAATTATAAAGAATGATATGTGCAATGTTGTAGAAGAGGCAAGGACTATTAAATTCATTCTTAAACAGCTCAACCAAACTTTTATTGCTTTGGTTATTAAAGCTCAAAATGTCATGCATGTCTCTAGTTTTCATCCTATTGCTTTATGTGATGTGTTTTATAAAATTATTTTTAAAATCATGGTGAATAGAATGAAACCCCTCTTGCACTAAATCTTACCCCATAAACAAGGTGGATTTGTTGAGGGAAGACAGATTCTTGATGAGATTGTCTTGGCCCAAGAAGCTCTTCATTCAATACATCTCCAGAATTCCCCAGCCATGTTTATTAGACTAGATCTCTCTAAGGCATATGATAGAGTTGGTTGGCCCTTTCTTTTACAAATGCTCATGTAGTTTGATTTCTCAGAGGATTGTATTCAATGGGTAAAATTTTATATTACTTCAGTTTCATTTTTAGTCATTGTGAATGGCACACCTTCCAAGACTTTTTTGGCTTCTCAAGGGATTCACCAAGGAGATCCCCTGCCCCACTATTTGTTTATCATTATGGTTAAAAGTTTGGGTTGGATCATAGCAAATGGAAGAGAAGACAAAACTATTGAAGGCATCATTTTAGCTCATGGACTAGAGCCTATGGCCCATTTGCAGTTTATGGATGACTCATCTCTTATGGGTAAAGCCACAAATCGTGAAGCCTCCAATTTTAACAAGCAACTATATATTTTTAGTAAAACAACAGGGCAGATTATCAATGATGATAAATCCAAAATATTTTTCTTTCATACCTCCAATAGACAAAAAGATATGATTTTGGATAGCTACACTTTAGAAAAATTGAGTTGCCTATGAGATATCTTGGAGTCCCTATAAAGTGCAACTACTTATCAAATTGGAGTTGGCTTGAGGCTAGATTAAAAATAGAAAAAATGAAATGGACCCATAGGTGGATTTTTATGGGGAAAAGAATCACATTAATTAAGGGGGTGTTGCAAGATATTCCTATGTTCTTCTCCTTGATTCTCTATGTTCCTAAAACTATCTTCAAGGATATTGATCACATCTATAAGATGTTCTTATGGAAACGATTGTTGCTCACCAAAAAAAGTCTCTAATGAGATGGTAAATGCTTTGTATTCATAATTATGATGGCGGTCTTGGATTTAATTCATCCCAACTAAATGACCAAGTGCTAGATACAAAACTATATTGATGTCTTCTTAAGTTTCCTTCTTATCTTTGGGCCAAAGTCTCAAGAGCCAAGTATGCAAAAAATAAGCATCTTGATCAACTCATTCATTTAGATCACAAATAATGGGAACAAAGCACAGGTTTAGATGGATTCTTAGGATGGTAAACCCCCTTGTATTAATCAATATCCCCAATGTTATGGGATCATGGATCAGCTTTACCAACACAATTGGATATCAGTTTCCAATTACTTCAGGCATCCCAACATAACTTGGAGATTTATGAAGGAATGGATACCCCCTGATCAATGTCTAGTCCATATTCCATAGCCTCTCAATGACCAAATTCAATCCAATCTCATTGGGCATGACCTCTCCAATAGTGTTGAAGAAGATGAGTTAGCATAGGTCAATTGCAGATCAGGAGAGTACACAACAACAGACGGTTATTGCTCCTTGTCTCAATTAATTGACTAACCTCTTAATTACATCTTTAAATAGTTGTGGGTTCACCATTTGTGGCATAAAGTCTAGTTCTTCTTATGGTTATTTCTTCATGGTATGGTCCTCACAGGGGATCAATTAGTTAAATGGGGTGTCAATGGTCCTTTCAGATGTGTTTTTTTTTTGTAATAATGAGGAAAAAATGTCTCATTTATTTTTCTCATGCTCTTTTAGCACCAAATTATGGTAGCTTCTTACGGATCTCTTGAATATACCCTAGTCTGCTTTATCTTCCATCGTTCAACCTCTTCAGGAATGGAAATGCCTCTTACAACTTGATGATTTTTCTAATCAAGTCCTTTAAATTGGTTTGGCTTTCCTATTGTGGAATATGTGGAAGGAATGCAATGCCTGATTTTTCAACCTAAAGGTCACTGATAGCTCATGGAATTGGATTTGTACATTCAACAATATAGAGAATTTGTTCTTCATTTGTTGAAGCACTCAAGTGATCTTCATCAGATTGAAGCAATGATTTTGTAGAAATTTAATATCCCTTCTTTTCATTCCAACTTGTAGTTAACCCCCAAGACTAAGGATCTTGTTACATTCCATGTTCATGGCTTCAACCAAATTTATAATGATGGAACTTCTAGAGGAAATCCAAGTAATGAAAGTATAGGGGATTATGGTTGAGACCTTCACAACTCTATAGCCTTCTTCTTTTCTGCAAAAACAAACATCAATACAAATAATAGTGTTGAAGGACAAGCTATCATTGAAGGCCTCAATGATGATTGAAAATTGGGGTGAAAATAGATACCACTGATTGTTGACTTGAAAATATTGATTCAAATTATGCTATGTCATGGGGATGAGCCTTAGTATCCTCCTATTTTACCACCTCTAAAACCTTTGTATTACCCTCCTTAGCTACCAACATTATAACCACCTTATTAGTTATTGTATTATTGGTTCTAGTGACCTTTTGGTGCCACATTAAATTTTGGATGAGAGTGGATCTTATATCTATCCTACAATTAAAACTCTACAACATGTAGTGGTGCAGCATAATTTGGGACTTGTAGTGTTATTTTGTGGGTTGTAACAACTCTCCCTTTGTATTTCTTCAAATCATCCATCACATCCTTAATTGGGAATTATGAAAATAGTGATTAAATGGATTGCAGGTTTATCAACACATCAATTTACTAGTGGGGGAAGCTACCCCCATTAATGGGCACACATGTTGCTCATGTTGATCATAATTTCTACATATCCATAAACATACCATTTTTTTATATATATTTTTCATTGTATTAGTGGTGTAACCCAAACAAAACTTGTTCTAATTTTTTCATCCCTTATTTCCATATCAAAGTGTGGGAATTTTATCCTAAAATGACCCTATATGAAACAAATTATCCACCAAATTCATGGTCTAGTATTACTTCATATCCTTTATTTTTAGTCCAACTTGCAGTCAACCCCAAAGACTAAACATCTTGTTACACTCCCCATTTGTGGCTTAAACCAAATTTCTACCGATGGAGCTTCTAGAGGAAATGCTGGAAGTGTGAGTATAAGGAATTATGGTTGGGACCTTAACAACTCTATAGCCTTCTTCTTTTGTACTAGAATAGACATCAATACAAATAATAGTGTTGAAGGACAAGTTATCGTTCAAGGCATCAATGAATCTTGGAAATTGGGGTGCAAACATATACAACTGATTGTTGACTTGAAAATAGTAGAAACAATACCACTATTTTCCCTTTTGAAGCCCCTTAAGTTGTGCATGCATCAAATATGAATCACATAACTCAAAAATCTTAGCTTGGATTTGCAAAGTTGAAAGTAAGCTATGTGAAGAGTGAATTATTGTTTTTTATTTATGAAATCTTCACTTCACAATTCTTAACACTTATAAAAGATGTACAATAAATCTCACTTGCAAGTATTTTTTTGGACCCATAATGCTCCTACATCATAGGTGCAAAGGATACAAGTTGGACTATTTTTGTGTATAAGTGTTCTAACCTACCATTATCAACCCTAAAAAATACATTTATTAATAAATCGACTATGGCTTTGAAAATTGTGCTTAATAACTTGGTTTCTCTTTTAAGATGCAACCTTTGCAGTCTCCAAAAACCAAATGTGTTCTCAGATCTTTGAGGATAAATAGGTATCTTAATCTTCTCATGAGGACCCTAATTCCTCACCAAATTAGTTTCAAGGGGAACCAAGGCCTCTTTGATGTTCAAAATAAAACTTCTCAATGGTGTAACTCAAAGTCACTTGTTAAACGCTTGGAATTTTGTATGTAAAATCTTCTCCAAAAGTAAGAATATCACATTTTTTCTTGTAATCAACCTTCAATAGTTCTTGAGCTCCTCTAGTCAAGTGTTCCACAACTTACAAATAGAGTTATAGGGGTGAGATTATTTTGATTGTTAAATTTCTTCTAGGGCTCGAACCCTACGTCAACCTTTTATGATGTTAGGGCATTACAATCAAAACGAGTTGATTCCTTGTAGACTCAAATTGTTATGAGCCAAACAATAGTGTGTCCTACTTTTTAACATAAAAAAGTCACATACACTTTCAATCTCTCCTCAAAATATTTTAAATTTAAATCATTGAAATTAATCAAACAATTATATTTTATATTATATATAAAAACATATGGCATATATATATATATATATATATATATATATATATATATATATTATAAAAAAAAAATTAAAAATCATTTATTTTTCTTTAAAATTTATTTTTAAAGTATTTGTTTGGTCGGCCTAGTAAAACACACTATAATTCCTTGTCCCTAATTTAACAAGGATGAAGTATTTAAGTCTTGGAAAGCATTGTCTTGAATGCTATAGAAAGTCGACAAGAAGTTTAAATTTTGTTGAACATGCAAATTTTCTTCCAATCTTACCGATATTTCTGTTTCCAAAAATAACCATTCCATATTTTGGAGTTAGTTTGCCAAAGAATTTTTGTATTCAAAGTAGCTTTTCTATCTGACTCCAAATGGTAGAATCACTTAAAAACAAATCACACAGCCAACTGTTCGACTCGTCATACTTGTTTGTGAATCCTTGTCATCACATGGATGCAGACCCCCAATATATACGATCAGATATCATCATGTCTTTTCTCAAAACATCCACATTCTATTTTTCTCGAAAATCTCAACATATGTAGAGCACTGTTTGGCCCATTTCCATAACATTGTTCCCAAATCCTTTCTGCCACTCTTGAAGGTACCTAGTGCAATATTTCAACTTTACTAAATTCATTCTGGTGCTGCACTAAAGTTGCAAATTTAATAAGATGGTGGTTAAGACTCTTCCTATATATTGAACTTTTAAGTTTTGGGTTAAACACTAATACAATCTTTTATGGAGGTTTGCAACCACATCCTAACTTCTGCAATTTCAAAGCATAAACTTCATGACGAATCTATCTAATGCGAGTGAGCAGTCTACCAATATCCACCACATTATACAAATTAATAAAAGAGTAAGAGCAGAGTACCAAATAAAACAACAGTCCATTGATGAATTATATTGACTTTTAATCTTGTTTACAAAAATGCACAGTATAGTGACCATGGATTAAGCCCGCTGCCTGACAATGCCAATCAGTTAACCTGAATTGGGCATCAACCCAAATTTGTACAGTCTGGCCTGGTCCCGTCATGCCTCTGTTTTTGCTTCAATCAACTCTTGCAGATTGTTGCATCATAAGATTTAAGCAACATTGGCAGAAAGCATGACCCTCAGACCTTGCATCTAAGCCCAAGAAAATTTGCATTCTGTAATGTTGATAGTATGAGGACTATTTCTCTTGATTAAGGGAAATCGATTAATTGATCCAGCTTCATATTTGAGAGTGCTACATCCTTTTTCTCTAACATGGATGTCAGATACTCGAAAGCAACCTCGTCGCAGGGAATGATAAGACCCATCTGGTGATCAAACCCATACTCTTCCTCGGCCTTATCTAGCAATGCCCGGAACAGAGAATGCTGCAAATAGTTAGTAGGAATGATAAATCTAGAACGGTCACCGCCAACATACACTGCACAGTGCCCCTTGGGGACATCTGTGGGGAGGGCACTACATGATCTGCCCATGACCTCATCTTCAAAGCTGAAATATCTTCGGCTCTTTGCAACAAGAGAATGCCTGACTACATTATGGGCATTGGCAAACCCACAGATGGCTCTGATTATGTGCTTCACAATTAGCACTTGGGGATTTCCTTTACTCCTTGCCATTGCAAAGCTGTTAAACAAGGAAAATGGAATTGATTTACAAGCTAAAGCTAACAACCCAGAAAGGAGTGTTGAGGTTTAGAAAGAAATAATTCTTTGGTGGGTAAGGTAGAGGATATGATGTGCATATATAGAAACCAAAAAATTTCACCCTCCGAACAAGAGGTGAACGTGATATGATTAAAATCATCGGAGCAATTGGTGAAACAACAAAAGCAGTAGTGAGTGCCCTTGTAGATTCTTAAAGGTGGGGGCCTTTGTCATTTTGACATCAAATTCAAGAAGCAGGGCCATGCGTGGCTTAGCTCTGGTGTAGGCTCACTTGCAGACCAATCAACATTTTCAGTCAATGTCTGTCCATTTTACAGAATAAATGATATCAACGCTGAGCTTTGATTGAAAAGGACACCATCACATGATGTGTTCCTTTATTTTGTTCACAGGGCCGGAGGTGCTTTCTACAAACAGTTTTGGACGAGAGAATGGTATATACCTCTGAGTTTAAAAGAGAAAATGAAAATCTTCTCATATATAATCTCCAGTGTCCACGCATATAATCTCCACTTACTGTGACGTTTGACTTGTCATCTTATTTATGGTTTGATGTCAAAATTTTCTATACATTTTCTTGTAAAATTATATCATGGGAAGCAAGAGGAATTATGTTGTTGCTGTTTTTTTACTTTCAATAAAACTAAATTTTTAGATAAACAAATTGTTTCGGATAGGCTTAATACCTCTGCCGTTGTTTAAGTTACTGTGCATAGAAATTTGTTTGCACGGCATACAAAATTTTGAAAGAAATTATATTATTTATTCTAGTTTTTATATTTATATAAATTTCTTTTCTAATAAGATTATACAAATTTAAATCTTAAAACATTTAATTATTTAAATTCAATGTAATAATTATAAAAATAAAATTTAACATTTTCATTAAAAAAATATAAACAATTTAAAAAGATCAATTATATTTATTATCTCTTTAACATAAAAGAAAAGCAACCAATTAATATCTATTGTCTATATTAAATATCATATTTCACATAAATTGTAATTTTTTAGACAAAAATTTCATGAGCATATTTTTTTATGAAGCATTTTAGATAGGCAAATGACAAATATTTCTGTATCAAATAGAAACTTAATTATTTTTATAAAGATATGTTTGTTTTAGAGTTGTAGTTCGATTGACGAGGATGATGGTTGCTTATATCCATCTATCAAAGTAAAAATCTTTTTAGATATCTAACATAGAATGTTAGGAGTTCACTGATTTCAATGTATACTTACTCAACATTGTAAATCTGTTATATATTTATTTTTAAAATAAATATGTTAGATAGGTGACAACAAAATTAAATGTTGGATCTTTTTACAGTGTAGTTTGTAACCCACTCCTCAAGAAGCGGGGTGTGGGGGCAACGCTCATTACTATTATTGCACGGAGTTTAAAATCAACTTCTGCCACTACCAACATACACTGTACAATGCCCTTTGAGGACATCCATGGGAAGAGCACTGCAAAATCTGCCAATGATGTCATCTTCAACTGTGAAATATCTTCTAATCTTTGCAAAAAGAGAATAGCCAATTGTGTTATAGGGATTGGCAAACCTACAAAATTCTCTGCTTATTTTCTTCAAAAGAAAAACATGAGGATTTCTCAAGTTTTTTTTTGCCATTGCGGAATTCAAAACAAAGAAAAAAGTATTGGTTTATGTAGAAACTAAAAGAGATTAAACAAAACAAGAACTGAAACAAGAAAACAAGAACAGGACCCAATTGCTACAGCAATTCTTGAAAATAAGAATTTTATTGATCTTCAATTTTCCTTGCTTACAATGCTATGCCCAAGGCATCTTTAAATAGATTTTGAATCCAAAAATAACTGAAAATAGACTGCATAACTAACTAAAATTAACTCCATGCTAACTGAGACTAAATTGTTTCTCCAACAGTTTAACTGACTGTTTGTTAACTACTTAAACTAACTGATCTCTAACTATCAGTTAACTAACTGAATGTAAACTAACTGATTGCTCAACTGCAGCTAACTGCTTGCATGCATGAGGAGTGGAGAAATTAACTCCAGTTCATCTTGAGTTTCTAACAGTTTATGACCAAAATTTCAAGCACAGCTAGAGATGGGGTTGATACAAAATGCTTTGGTTGGAAGGGAGAGAATATGTTCTATATATATAATAGTAAAAAACTAACATTGAACAAACATAACTGAAGCTAGTATGATTAGAAAGTAATGGAACGCTGACAAAGTGGTCCACAATGTTGTTAGAATCAAGAGAGCATACAAAAAAACAAGAACTTAGACAAACAAATAAAAACTGAACACAATTGCTACATCAATCTCTTGAAAGAAAAGATTTTATTGATCTTCAATTTTCCTTGCTTACAATGATGCACCCAACCGTCTTTAAATAGAATTGAATACAAACAATAATTAGAAAAACAAACTCAAGACTAATTTTAGTCTATACATGCAAACTAACTGTTTGTCTAACTGACTGAATGTCAACTTGACTTTCTAACAAATGTAAATAAGGACCAGGTACAAAATGCTTGAAAGATGGGATTTTAGACCAGTCATTACTCAGAATGCAAGGCAAAACAATGTGCAGCCTATGAAAACATGGAGACAACCAATCAATGGTGTTTTAAAAAATGAACCAGCGACGAATATCTCTGTTTGGTTTACTATAAATTTAACTACCAATAATGCTTAAGTGCACATACAAATATCGGTGAGATTCCTTATCTGTGTCTACTTAGAACTTATTAGCGTTAGATAATATTTTGCAATCCATTCTTTCCGACAGTAAGACGACTGTAACAAATTGGACCATTATTAGTACAGATGAATAATGAAAGCTTTTTATTTTTCATTCATGTTATTCTAATTTCATCTTGGTAATGTAATGGCAATAAATTCTTTGTTTTTTCAACAACCATAGAAGCTATCACAATGTCTGTTCCAAAAAATTACATTAATGAATGCAAGGCTTGGACACAAAGGACTCAATCATATTTAAATGATGGCATGTGTTTTTGGCCAAATAGAGTTTATTTTGCAGGCCCACATTCAATTTTTGTTTGTTGTTATTTCTATGTGTTGGATAAGAGAGTGGTTGTTTTGAGATCAAAATCATCTTGATGCCCTTCTAACTGTTTGTTTCCTATTCATTATTTAGGATTTATTATCTTGATTCCCAAGTATTACTGTTTATTTCCTCCCACTTACCAGCTTATTATTATATTTTAAATTGACAGTAATGGATGGTTCTCATATTATTATTATTATTTGATTGATTTTTTTAAATTAATTTTATGAATAAATGATAAATTTAGTTTAAAAGATATGTATCATTATGTGAGTTCATAGTTTTTTGGGATCTTAATTTTTATTGAAAGGCCTATTATATCGAACACTTGGATTGAGATATAACAATTAATTTAACTTATTAAAATAGGGTTTATATTGTTAGATTTGGGGTACTCTCAACTAGCTAATATTTCTTTTCGATTCCAATTCTCGTGGTTTAAACATGAGGATCTTCAACATATAATAGAAAGGCAGCTCTCATCAAGGCACCAAAATGTATAATTTTGTTTTCAAAACTTAGCTATGTTAGATCCCAACTCAAGAGGTGGAATTAGAGTAAGTTTGGGCACATCACAACTAAAAAACTTGAGATCATTGATAACTTAGAGAGTGCTAATAAGACCATGCACTTGAGAGGCATTTCTGAAGAGATCAAAAAACAAAAGCTTAGTCTGATCAACATTTTGGAATAGTAGACTTTAAGGGAGGAAATTATGTGGAAGCGAAAATAGAGAATTTATTGGCTTCAAGAAGGGGACAAAAATACTTATTTTTTCACAAATGCCTTCTTAAGCGGCAATCCATTAACCACATTACCTCTCTAAAAAAGGAGAATGGGAATCCTGATTACACTTCACAGGTTATTACTAATATTGTGACTAATTATTAGTCTGAGTTGTTTATTGTTGTTCCTTTGGACATGGATGTACAACAAAAAATTATTCAAGAGATACCTAAAATTATCTCTGCCTCAGATAACCAAGCTCTTATGGCCAGTATTTCTATGGAAGAATTATGAGCAGTGTTCTTTAGTATGAGTAAAGGGAAAACGCATGGTCTTGATGGGTTTCCTATTGATTTTTATCAGGAATTTTGTGAAATTATAAAGGATTATTTGTGTGATATTTTAGAAGAGGCAAGCACTATTAAATTCATCCTTAAATAGCTGAACCAAACTTTTATTGCTTTGGTTCCTAAAGCTTAGAATGTCATGCATGTCTCTGGGCTTTGTCCTATTGCTTTATGTAATGTGTTGTATAAAATTATTTTTAAAATCATGTTGAATAGAATGAAACCACTCTTGCACAAAATCTATTCCCCTAAACAAGGTGGATTTGTTGAGGAAAGATAGATTGTTGATGAGATTATCTTGGCCCAAGAAGCTCTTCATTCAATACATCTCCAGATTTCTCCATCCATGTTTATTAGACTGGATCTCTCTAAATCATATGATATAGTTGATTGTCCCTTTCTTTTACAAATGCTCATGTAGTTTAGTTTCTCGAAGGATTGTATTCAATGGGTAAAATGTTGTATTACTTTAGTTTCATTTTTAGTCATTATGAATGGCACACCTTCCAAGACTTTTTCGGCTTCTCAAGGGATTCGGCAAGGAGATCCCATGTCCCCCTATCTATTTATAATTATGGTTGAAAGTTTGGGTCAGATCATAACAAAGGGAAGAGAAGACAAAACTATTGAAGGCATCACTTTAGCTCATGGACCAAAGCCTATGACCCATTTACAATTTATGGAATATTCATCTCTTATGGGTAAAGCCACAAATCATGAAGCCTCTAGTTTTAGCAATCAACTACATCTTTTTAATAAAACAACAAGGCAGATTATCAATGATGATAAATCCAAAATCTTCTTCTTTCATACCTCTAATAGACAAAAAGATATTATTTTGGATATGCTCCACTTTAGAAAAATTGAGTTGCCTATAAGATATCTTGGAGTCCCTCTAAAGTGCAACTACTTATCAAATTGGAGTTGGCTTGTGACCAGATTGAAAACAAAAAAAATGAAATGAACCCATAGGTGGATTTCTGATGCAGGAGCATCTACAATAGCTTCATGGAAGACATGGTCAAGCTAAGATCATCAAACATGTAAAGTTCAAATGATGTTTTAGTGTGGAGTTGAATTCAAATTCAACCATTTATGTTTCCCTCCAAAATGTTATTTTGAGGAGTAAATGTAAATATCAAAAGTGAAAAGTGAAAAAGGTGAAAAAGTCAGTTAGAGAGAATCCCCACGTTGGAAGCCAATATAGGCTTGTGGAGTAAATAAGGAAGATGGTTGAAAGGATGTTATTAGGAAATCTTCTCACATTAGCATATGGTTTAGATTGGATGTCTTCTTAGTTTGTTTTAGAGCCCAAGTTGGGAATAGGAGAGAGGGGAGTCTATTTCAAAGAGTGATATATGTATAATGTCTCAATTCATCTTGGGAAAGAGAGAAAGAGGGAGATGTAAGAGAGAAAAGGAGAAGGAGAGAGAGGATAACCAGGAGAACGAAAGTGTGTATAAGGTGAAAGTAAGGTTTAATAAGGTGTTGTAATTTGATGAGGAAGCAATCAGGCATTAAGGACTCTTAATGATCATCAAATGAGCACTGGTAAATAGACAACAAGGTATGAATGAAGAATTATACATATATAGTTCACTGCCATGTTGAGAGTTCTACGTGTGTTTAGATGCATGGGCTTAATAAAGTCTTTGGAATAGATTTTCAAGGTTAGTAATAAACTTGATGAAAAATAACTAGGCTTTGAAATGATTTATACATTTTGGAATCCTCTTTTCTTATGTCTCGGGTTTTGCATGAACAAAGCACAGGCAATATAATGGTATTTTGCATTTTTTTTGTACAATAATGGATTGTGGAGTGATTATTATATGGAATTATTCTCATAAGAGGTATCTAGATTGACAAGATTGATTTGTATTTGGAATAAATTTAATGAAGGGTCTAAATAAGCAATGAAACCCTGTTTAGTGTGATTATTCAGTCACAGTCAAGAGCAAAAAAAAGGGTTTCAAACACATTTTTGAATGATTGTATCTCAGATGTGAATTAGTAAGGTTGAGAAAGGTCAATTCAGACTTTTTGGAGGTGTTTATCAGTATTTAAAAGTTTGAAACATTATAAAAACAAATTTGTATAGCTCTCGGCCTTGTGTAGGATTGAGCTAGGGTTTGCTTAGAAAAAGGGTTGTATCTTGGGTCCTAACCCTTAGAAAATTCTAAAAACTTATAGGAAGATTGATATGAATGTTAGATAATGAATAAAAGAGGTTTCAGGGTAAATAGTTTTGTACGGAAGGATTTATGTCAATTTCAATGACTGTACCTTTATGATGAAAATAGTAAAATTGACCCTATTTCACTAGATTTTGAATTTGTGAAGAATTTTGTGCCTAGACATAGTTTGGAGTGATATGAACAAACTAAATATATGCCAATAAAACCTAAAAATTTTAAAATAATCTTTTTGAAGAATAAATGAGTTAAAATGATGTTTTAGGCTTGTATCAAGGCTAATTAGGCCTAGTGAAAGAACATGAAAAGTGCTAGTTTGGAGGATATGATCCAAAACAAGGGTATGAGATTTTAATATATGTTGTGTAACATGAAAATGGGTATCCTAAAAAAGTTTTATATTTTTTATATGATCAATATTTTGAATTTTATATCCAAAATACAGTTATTTCTAATTTTTAAAGAAAAATGGGAATTTGAACCTGACAAAGGGTATTTTGAGCCATTTTATCTGAAGAAGACCCATAAAAAAAAGTCCATGATATTTTAAAATGGAAAAAAGGGTACTCAAAAATGGTTTTTGATTCCTGTGAAGTGGTTTAGTTTGTAAGATATGGGCAAAAATCAGTCCAAACTGTATTTGCATAACAAAACAGGGCAACCATAAGTAAGATAATTGCTAATTGGGAGTGCTCAAGATTTGAAAAGTAGTTTTTTGGCTCAAGGTAGATATAAATACATGTTTAAAGGTGTTTTCATGGATTGAGGAATATCAAATAAGGTGATTTCAAGAAAAGTGTAGATTGCTCTTATAGGGCCCACAAATGAAATGTTAGTTGTTTGAAGCTATAAGTAAAAAAGAAGAGTTGTGTGATGAATTAATGAATGAATAGATGTTTATATAAGGATTTGAATTATCTTTGATGGATCAAATTATATGACTGGTCCTAGGAATGGGAAAAAAATTATTGACTATTACCTTGCTTTAAGGAATAGTCCCCTGTAGGATTGATGTACAAGCAGGGGCATCAGTTATGATATCAGAGCTTTAAGCTCTTGGGAATTTGGAAATTTGTTGATGATCATGATTTTTAGTTATTTTTTAAAATATTTGGAAAAAGAAGAATAGGATAAAGGACCAAAAGACTAGGGTGCAAAAGACCCAAGTGAGGATCTAAAGGGATCAAGAGACCAAGGTGGAAAAGACTTGGGTGAAGATATTAGAGATGGAGATATTGCTAAGAAGAATGCAGAGTATAATATTACATGAGATTACTAAGGATAAATCAAGCATCAAAAAGAAGAGAGGTATGACTAGTAGTGAAATTGATAAAGAGATTGCTAGTTTGAAGAGAGATTTAGCTAAGTTTGTAGATAAATATGAGTCTTGAATGTAGTTGAATAGGCAAGCATGGGTATGGCCAATGAGGAAGAGGTTGAATTGGCCAATATATCTCCTAATGAAGAGGAGGAGAAGGCAAAAGGATATTGTCAAGAAGAGTGGATCCCATAGAGGCTTGAAGAGTATGGACAAGTTGTCAAGTAAGCAACAAGATGAGAAAGAGGTGGTAAAGAAGGTTCTCATTGTGGACAACAAGAGAAGAAAATAAAGAGAGGATGAAGTACCAGGAAGAGAAATTGAGAAGATGAGAGTGTTTTTAAATAAAACACTCATAGGAACCTTGTGGTCTCTTGTTTTTACATCTAATGTTGTCTTTGAATGGGTAATTGCCATTATGAGCAGCCTTGTGAAGAGAAAGGCCTTGAAAATTGATAATATTGGTGTAAGAGAGGACACCAAGCACACAAGTGGATGTGCAAGAGAGATGGAAGATTTTGCTGTTGTTGATAGAGAAGGAAAGATGCATTTTTCAATGCATGAGGAAGGTATTGAGGACCTTATATAAGCAAGAGAAGAGAAGGAAGATGAAGATTAATTCCATGATGTCATGGAATACCAAGAAGAGGCAATAGAACAACCAAGCATAAAGGAAGAGGAAAGTAAAAACAATCAAGAAGCCATGCAAGCCAAAGAACCCATGGAGCAGCCCATTAAGGAGGTAAAGATGAATTCAAAAGTTGATTTTTCTTATTCTCATAAGCATGGAGATACTGATATATAGGTTAGAGAAGAAAAGGGGAAGGTAGAGCTCTCACTTAAAAAAATTAACCATGGATATGTAATGCCTAAATGGTGGAAGAAGCATACACCCAAGAAATAATTAAACAAGCAGGCAAGTTTACCTATTAAGATTGATTTTCCTCATATTCCTAATATGAATATGTGTGTGCAAGAAAATGGAAGGACAAACAAAGTTGATTTGTTGGCACAAGAGCATGGTTACAAGATGCCTAAATGTCTTGAGAAGTCAAAAGACAAGAGAAAGGTTCAAGTATGGGTACCTAAGAAGACAAAAACTAAAGAAGATGTGAGTGTTGAGGAGCTTGAACAAAAGAGTCCATTGAATAGGACGGAAGTTGATCCAAGCAATCAAGAGCATGAGAATACCAAAAAGATGAAAGGTAAGATAATTGTTCACAATGAATGGGATGATGATGTTTTTGAATCATTTAATGGTCTCTTTATGGAAAAGGAGGGTTGGAAGATGTCTATGAGGACTAATATGCAGCAAAGAGAGAGTTCCAAATGGATGGATGATGATGAAGAAAGGAGTGAATATGTAGCAAAGCAATGCCTCATTGAAATCAAAGAACAAATAAGATGGCTTCAAGAAGATAAGAAAGAGCAAGGAGACAAAAGGTAATGGTGCTCCAAATTATTTTTATAAGTATATTGATGAAGAAGTTGATTTGTATGAAGACAAGCTAAGAAAGGATGGAATGAGGTACAAGACAAGTAAAGAACAAGCAATCCTCAAGGATGATGAGCCCAAATTTGATGAAGAGAATGTTGAGATATATGGGATCTCATTAAAGGAAGAATTGAGAATGTTTGAAGAGCTCTTTAGTTCTTCAAGAGAGCTACATACAGGCATAAACCATGATGAGAATACCATTGGTGAGAATGAAACAAGAAAAGAGCACACCCGGGTGGCAAGGACAATTTTGAACAAAGAAAAAGAGAGTGGAGGCAGCCAAGAGACTTCATGGTCTCAAGTTTTTTATTCTAAGGTGGATTTTTATGTTTTTAATGTAGGTTTTAAAGAGATGGAGATGAATTAAGTCCATAGCTCAATGGACAAACCCTTGAACCAAGAAGAACAAGAATATTTTGACTACATGTATGAGAATGAAGCATGGAGATGGGACATGGTAGCTGAAAAGGAGATGAGGAGAACCTACCAAAAGATAAATAAAAGGAAAATGAAGGACAAAGACTATTTCAAATAAATACAAGCATTGGCATTGGCAATAAAACCTTGGGATCTAGGCATACAAGTGAAGACTAAGACATGGAGGAAGAAAAGAAATTTAAACTAAGGTGCAAATCCTTTCTACAGGGAGAGTATGATGCAGGAGCATCTACAATAGCTTCATGGAGGACATGGTCAAGCTAACATCATCAAACATGTAAAATTCAAATGATGTTTTAGTGTGGAGTTGAATTCAAATTCAACCATTTATGTTTCCCTCCAAAATGTTATTTTGAGGAGGATTAAATGTAAATATCAAAAGTGAAAAGTGAAAAAGGTGAAAAAGTAAGTTAAAGAGAATCCCCACGTTGGAAGCCAATCTTGGCTTGTGGAGTGAATAAGGAAGATGGTTGAAAGGATGTTGTTAGAAAATCTTCTTACATTAGCATATGGTTTAGATTGGATGTCTTCTTAGTTTGTTTTAGAGCCCAAGTTGGGAATAGAGAGAGGGGAATCTATTTAAAATATTGTTATATGTATAATGTCTCAATTCATCTTGGGAAAGAGAGAAAGAGGGAGATGTAAGAGAGAAAAGGAGAGGGAGAGAGAGGATAACCAGGAGAATGAAAGTGTGTATAAGGCACAAGTAAGGTGTAATAAGGTATTTTAATCTGATGAGGAACTAATCAGGCATTAATAACTCTTAATGATCATCAAATGAGCATATGTAAACAGATAACAGGGTACAAATGAAGAATTATGCATATATAGTTCACTGTCATGTTGAGATTTATACATGTGTTTAGATGCATAGGCTTAATAAAGTATTTGGAATATATTTTTTAGGTTATTAATAACCTTTATGAACAATAACCAGGATTTGAAATGCTTTATACATTATGGAATCCTCTTTTCTTACCTCTCAGGTTTTGCATGAATAGTGCACAGGTAATATAATGGTATTTTGCATGTTTTATTGTACAAGAATGGATTGTGGAGTGATTATTATATGGATTTATGATCATAAGAGGTATCTAGATTAACAATATTGATTTATATTTGAAATAAAGATAATGAATGGTCTAAATAAGCAATGAAACCCTGTTTAGTGTGATTATCTAGTCACAGTCAAGAGAAAAAAAAGGGTTGTGAACACATTTTTGAATGATTGTATCTCAGATGTGAATTAGGAAGGTTGATAAAGGTCAATTAAGACTTTTTGGAGGTGTTTCTTAGGATTGAAAAGTTTGAAACATTATTAAAAAAAAAATTATAGTTCTCGGCCCTGTGCAAGATTGAGCTAGGGTTTGCTTAGAAAAAGGGTTGTATCTTGGGTTTTAACCATTAGAAAATTATAAAAACGTTTAGGAAGATTGATATGAATGTTAGATAATTAATTAAAGAGGATTTAGGGTAAATTTTTTTGTATGGAAGGATTTATGTCAATTTCAATTACTGTCCCTGTATGAGGAAAATAGTAAAATTGACCTTGTTTAACTAGATTTTGAATTTGTGAAGAATTTTGTGCCTAGACATTGTTTGGAGTGATATGAACAAATTAAATATATTTTAATACAACCTCCAAAGGTGAAAATAATCTTGTTTAATATTAAATGAGTTAAAATGATGTTTTAGGCTTGTATCAAGGCTAATTAGGCCTAGTGAAAGAATAGGAAAGTGCTAGTTTGGAGGATATGATCCAAAAAAAGGTATGTTATTTTGATATATGTTGTGTAAAATGTAAATGGGTATCCTGAAAAGGATTTATATTTTTAATATGATCAATATTGTGAATTTTATAGCCAAAATACAATGATTTTTAATTTTTAGAGAAAAATGGTAATTTGAAGCTGACAGAGGGTATTCTGAGCCATTTTGTCTGAAGAACCATAAAAAATTCCATGATATTTTCAAATGGCAGAAAGGTTACTCCAAAAAGGTTTTTTATTCCTATGAAGTGGTTTAGTTTGTAAGATATGGCAAAAAATCAGTCCAAACTATATTTGCATAAGAAAACAGGGAAGCCATAAGTAAGATAATTGCTAAGTGGGAGTGTTAAAACTTTGGAAATTAGTTTGTTGGATTGAGGTAGATATAAAAACATGTTTTAAGGTGTTTTCAAGGCTTGAGGAATATCAAAGAAGATGATTTCAAGTAAAGTGTAGATTGCCCTTATAGGGCCCACAAGTGAAATGTTATTTGTTTGAAGCTATAAGTAAAAAAAGAAGAGTTGTATGATGAATTAATGAATGAATAGATGTTTAGATAAGGTTTTTAATGATCCTTGATTGATCAAATTGTATGAATGGTCTTGAGAATGGGAAAAACTTTATTCACTATTACCTTGCTTTAAGGAATAGTCACTTGTAGGATTGATGTACAAGCAAGGGCATCAATTTCTATGGGGAGAAGAATCAAATTAATTAAGGGGGTGTTGAAAGCTATTCCTATGTTCTTCTCCTCTATTCTCTATGTACCTAGAACTATATTCTAGGATATTGATCACATATGTCAAATGTTCTTATGGAGAGGACCATTACTCACCAAAAAAAAGTCTCTAATGAAATGGTAAATTCTTTGTCTTCATAAATATGATAGTGGTCTTGGATTTCATTCATCCCAGTTAAATGACCAAGTGATAGCTACAAAACTATATTGGTGTCTTTTTATGTTTCCTTCCCATCTTTGGGCCAAAGTCTTAAGAGCCAAGTATGCATAAAATAAGCCTCTTGATCAGTTGGTTCATTTTTATATATCTTCTTGGGGCTCCCCTATTGTGGTGGGTCTTAAAATTAGTGAGGCTCTGATTAGAAAAAACTCTTTTGGATCACTAATAATGGGAATAAAGCACAATTGGATGGATTCTTGGGATGGTAATCCCCCTCTTATTAATCAATATCCCTAGTGTTATCGAATCATGGATCAGCATCACCAACACAATTGGATATCAATTTCCAATTACTTCATACATCCCAACACATCTTGGAGGTTTGGGAAGGAATGGATACCCCCTGATCAATGGTCAGTCCACATTCTACAGCATCTCAATGACCAAATTCAATCCAATCTCACTAGGCATGACCTTTCCTATAGTGATGGAGAAGATGACTTAGCATAGACCAATTGAAGATTATGAGAGTACATAGTAGTGAAAGTTTATTATTCCTTATCTCAATCAAATGATTAGCCTCTTAATTATATTTTTAAATAGTTGTGTGTTCACCATTTGTGGCCTAAATCTTGGTTCTTCTTATGGTTATTTCTTCATGTTAGGGTCCTCAAAGGGGATCAATTAGTTAAATGGAGTGTCAACGGTCCTTTCAGATGTGTTTTATGTTGAATTAATGAGGAAAACATCTCTCATTTATTTTTCTCATACTTGTTTAACACAAAATTATGGTGGTTTCTTGCATATCTCTTGAATGTACTCTAGTTTGGCTTATCTTCCATCATTTAAACTCTTCAAGAATGGAAACTCCTCTTCCAACTCGATGATTTTTCTAGTCGAGTCCTTTGGATTGGTTTGGCTTTCCTATTGTGGAATATGTGGGAGGAATGCAATGCCAGAGTTTTCACCCTAAAGGTCACTGATAGATCATGGAATTGGCTCTATACGTTTAACAATAACAAAGAATTAATTCTTCATTGGTTGAAGCACTCAGGTGATCTTCATCATATTGGAGCACTAATTTTGTAAAAAAACCATATCCTTTCTTTTATGTTCAACTTGCAATCAACCCCCAAGACTAAGGATCTTGTTGCATTCCCCGTTCATGGCTTCAATCAAATTTATAATGATGGAGCTTCCAGAGGAAATCTAGGTAGTATAAGTATAGGAGGTTATGGTCAGAACCTTGACAACTCTATAGCCTTCTTCTTTTTTACCGAAATAGACAGCAATACAAATAATAGTGTTGAAGGACAAGTTATTGTTGAAGGCCTCAATCAAGCTTGGAAACTAGGGTGGAAATAGGTACAACCGATTGTTGACTTGAAAATATGGATTCAAATTAATCTATGTCATGGGGGTGAGCCTTAGTATCCTCCTATTTTACCACAAGTTCTCAAACCTTTGTAGTACCCTCCTTAGTTGCCACCATTATAACCACCTTATTGGTTATTGTATTATTGGTTCTATTGACCTTTTGGTGCCACATTAAATTTTGGATGAGGGTGGTTCTTATATCTATCCTACAATTAAAAATCTACAACATGTAGTGGTACAACATAATTTGGGACTTGTATTTTTATTTTGTGTGTTGCAACAACTCGCCCTTTGTATTTATTCAAATCATCCATCACATCCTTGATTGGGAATGTGTGAAAATAGTGGTTAAATGGATTTTAGGTTGTGCAACACATCAATTTACTAGTGAGGGAAGCTACCTCCATTAATGGGCACACATGTTGCTCATGTTGATCATAATCCCTACATATCCATAACCATACCATTTTTTTTATATATATTTTGCATTGTACTAGTGGTGTCACCCCAACAACACTTTTTCTAATTTTTACATCCCTTATTTCCAAATCAAAGTGTGGAAATTTTATCCTGGAATGACCCTCTATGAAACAAATTATCCACCAAATTCATGGTCTAGTGTTACTTCATATCCCTTCTTTTTAGTCCAACTTGCAGTCAACCCCCAAGATTAAGGATCTTGTTACACTCCCCATTCATGGCTTAGACTGAATTTATATTGATGGAGCTTCCAAAGGAAATCCAGGCAATGCAAGTATAGGGGGTCATAGCTGAGACCTTGAAAAATCTATAGCCTTCTTCTTTTCTAATAGAATAGACATCAATACAAATAATAGTGTTGACAGACAAGTTATCATGAAGGCCTCAATGAAGCTTGGAAACTAGGGTGGAAATAGATACAACAGATTGTTGACTTGAAAATAGTGGAAATAATACCACTATTTTCCCTTTTGAAGCCCCTTATGTTGTGCATGCGTCAAATATGAATCACATAATTCAAAAATCTTTGCATGGATTTGTAAAGTTCAAAGTAAGCTATATGAAGAGGGAATTATTGTGTTTATTGATGGAATCTTCACTTTACAATTTTTAACACTTATAAAAGATGTACAATAAATCTCAATTGCAAGTATTTTTTTAGACCCATAGATGCTACTACATCACAAAGCCTCTCATCAATGAGGCGCAAAGGATACAAGTTGGACTATTGTTGTGTATAAGTGTTCTAACCTACCGCTATTAACCCTAGAAAATACTTTTAGGTATAAATTGACCATGGCTTTGATAATTGTGCCAAATAACCTAGTTTCTCTTTTAAGATGTAACCTTTGCAGTCTCCAAAAATCAAATGTGTTTTTAGATCTTTGAGGATAAACAGGTATCTCAATCTTCTAATGAGGACCCTAGTTCCTCACCAAATTACTTTCAAGGGGAACCAAGGCCTCTTGATGTTTTATATAAAACTTCTCACAGGTGCAACTCAAAGTCACTTGTCAAATGCTTAGAATTTTGTACATAAAATCTTTTCCAAAAGTAAGAATATCACATTTTTTTCTTGTAATCAACCTTAAATCGTTCTTGAGATCCTCTAGTCAAGTGTTCCACAACTTACAAATACAGTTGTAGGGATGAGGTTATTTTGATTGCTAAATTTCTTCTAGGACACGAACCCTGTGTCAACCTTTTATGGTGTTAGGGCATTATACTTAGAATGAGTTGATTCTTTGTGGACTCGAAGTGTTATGAGCCAAACAATAGTGTGTCCTACTTTTTAAAATAAAAAAATCACATACACTTTCAATCTCTCTTCAAAATATCTTAAATTTAAATCATTATAATTAATCAAAATATTTTATATGATATATAAAAACATATAATATATATACATTTTATCAAAAAAAAATTAAAAACATATATTTTTATTTTAAATTTATTTTTTTTCCCTGCCTAGTAAAACACATTATAATTCCTTGTCCCTAATTTAATAAGGATGAAGTATTTGAGTCTTGGAAAGCCTTATGTCTTCAATGCTATACAAAGTCGACAAGAAGTTTAAATTTTGTTGAACATGCAAATGTTCTTCCAATCTTACCGATATTTATGTTTCCAAAAATAACCATTCCATATTTTGGAGTTATATTTTGGAGTTAGTTTGCCAAGAATTTTTGTATTCAAAATAGCTTTTCTATCTGACTTTAAATGGTAGAGTCACTTGAAAACAAATCACACTGCTAACTGTTCGACTCGTCATACCTGTCTTTGAATCCTTGTCATCACATGAATGATATCTAAGATAAGATGGGATGCAGGCCCCCAACATATACGATCAGATGCATCATGTCTTTTCTCAAAACATTCACATGCTATTTTTCTCGACAATCTCACTTCTACGGAGAGCACTGTTTGGCCCATTTCCATAACATTGTTCCCAAATCCTCTCTGCCACTCGTGAAGGTACCTAGTGCAATATTTCAACTTTACTAAATTCATTCTGGTACTGCACTAAAGTTGCGATGGCGGTTAAGATGCTTCCTATATACTAAACTTTTAAGTTTTGGATTAAACACTAATACAATCCTTTATGGAGGATTGCAACCACATCCTAACTTCTGCAATTTCAAAGCATAAACTTCATGACGAATCTATCGAATGCTCCTAGTGTAAAACGATGCTCGTGAGCAGTCAACCAATATCCACCACATTATGCAAATTAATAAAAGAGTAAGAACAGAGTACCAAACAAAAAAACAGTCCATTGATGAATTATATTGAATTTTAATCTGGTTTACAAAAATGTACAGTATAGTGACCATGGATTAAGCCCTCTGCCTGACAATACCAATCAGTTAGCCTGAATTGGGTATCAACCCCAATTTGTACACGGTCTGGCCTGGTCCCGTCATGCCTCTGTTTTTGGTTCAATTAGCTCTTGCAGATTGTTGCATCATAAGGTTTAAGCAACGTTGGCAAAAAGCATGCCCGTTAGATCTTGCATCTAAGCCCAAGGAAATTTGCAATCTGTAATGTTGATAGTGAAGGACAAAACAGAGCTTTAAAAATCAAGAAAACAAACAGATTGCTACTGCAATTTCTTAAAAAAGAGATTTTATTGATCTTCTATTTTTCTTGCTTACAATGCTGCGCCCAAGACGTCTCTATATAGAATTTGAATTCAAAAATAACTGAAACTAAACTGATTGCTTAATTGATCCTTAACTAATCTTCTAACTGCTTAACTAACTGATTGTTAACTACTTTAACTAACTGTCAGTTAACTGCTGTGCATGCATGCGTAGGAGGGAGGTGGAACAAGCAGTTAAGTTGTGGATGGAGAAATTCTCTCCAATTCATCTTTAGTTTTCTAACACTCCCCCTTAATTTCTACCAATAACAACTTTAGCGTTTACAATGCCTAAATTTTGTCTTAAATAATCAAAGGTCTCCTTTGCTAATGCCTTTGTGAATATATCTGTCAATTGATCTTCAGATCTGCAGAATTTCAGATGGATTTCTCCATTGTTCACTTACTCTCTAATAAAGTGAAATATTGTATCAATGTGCTTGCTCCTCTTGTGAAAAACATGATTTTTTGATAATGCGATTGCTGATTTGTTGTCACAAAAGATTGGTGTTGACTCCTTCTGTGCTTGTAATAAATCTTTCAATATTCTTCTCATCCAAGTTGCTTGACATGTTGCTGATATGGCTGCTACATACTCTGCTTCAGCGAATGAAAGTGTCACTATAGGTTGCTTTTTGGATGCCCATGTGACCACACTTGTGCCTAAAAGAAAGGCATGTCCAAAAGTACTCTTCTTGTCATCAATGCTACTTGCAAAATCACTATCAGTAAAACCAATCAAACTAAAATCGTTAGTTGTGGAATATAAAATTTCATATTCTGTAGTTCCTGCCACATATCTCAATATCCTCTTTTCAACTTGCCAATGTGAGTATTTCAGTGACTCCATGAATTTAGAGATTAAACTGACCCCATACATGATGTCTGGTCTTGTAGCCATAAGATACATCAAACTGCCAACTAGTCTTTTGAATGTTGTAGAATCAACATTAGACCCTTGGTCTTCTTTGCTAAGTTTGGTCCCTGTAGCAACTAGTGTAGGTGCCGGTTTACAATTCAGCGTCTTAAACCTCCTTAACACATCCTTTGCATATTTAGTTTGACAAATAAAAATTCCCTTCTCTGATTATACAACTTCTATGCCCAAAAAATACTTCATTAATCCCAAATCTGTCATTTCAAATTCTTTCTTCATTGCTGATTTAAATGTGTCTACAAACAAATTTTTAGTGAAAATCAAATCATCAACATACAAACACAACAAAATCTGACCTTCTTTGTTGGTTTTTGTGTACAAAGTAGGCTCACTATTACTTCTGTTGAATCCATTGTTTATCATATATGAATCAATCTTGCTATACCATGCTCTTGGTGCTTGCTTGAGACCATAAAGAGCCTTCTTCAATCTGTAGACTTTTACTTTATGTCCTTGTACTTCATAACCTGGCGGCTATTTCACATACACTTTTTCATCTAAAAAACCATTCAAAAAAGCTGATTTTATATCCATTTGATATACATACCAATTATTTTGAGCAGCTATTGATAAAACCATTCTAACAATATCCAGTCTAGCAACTGGAGCAAATGTTTCATTATAGTCAATTCCATGTTCTTGTGCAAAACCTTTTGCTACTAACCTTGCATTGTGCTTTTCAACATTTCCATCTGCATCAAATTTAGTCTTATAAACCATAGTTACCATGTTCAAAAAATTTGGTTTGTTCGAAAGGGGGAAAAAGTTCGAAAGTTCAAAATTTTGAAAAAAGTTCGGTTCGGTAAGTTCGGAAGTTCAGAATTATATATATATATATATATATATATATATATATATATATATATATATATATATATATATATATATAAGTTCGGTTCGGTAAGTTCGGAAGTTCAGAATTATATATATATAAGTTCAGTTCGGTAAGTTTGGAAGTTCGGAATATATATATATATATATATATATATATATATATATATATATATATATATATATATATATATATATATATATATATATATATATATGCAAAATATTTCAATCTACTAAGGAATGAACATTAATTTAAGTTTAACACTTGCAAAAATGAGAAATGCATAAGAATTTCAAACTTGAATTACATTAAAAGATAGCAAAATATTCATAGTTTAGAGCCTAAGCTTAAAATTGATATAGAACTTAAGTTTCAAACATTTGCAACATCAAACCCAGCTTCAAAATCAAAACTAGCACTAGCACTAGCACCATCGTTCATTCATTACTTCAAAGACAAAATGTACATTCAAACCTAGAATAAATCATCTCGATTGCCCACAAAATCATGAATGCCACTCCCATTATTTTTCAACTTTATCATTTACTGACACTTTCTCTCACAAGGGCTCATCGGTGCATTGAATCTCATAGAGTGCATGCCTTAAGGGGTGCACTGGGAATGGGGTGGGATCGGCTTGTGGCACTTTGCGAGAGATATTTTCATACTATTCTATCACGCATACATCCCTTCATGCAGCCTTCATACCTCCTATGATGTCTCCTTGAAATCTTGAAACCCTGAAATATGGCTAAGTTTGAAACCCTGAAACCCTGGAATCTGACTAACTCTGAAATATGATAGGATCCTCCAAAACCTAGAATTTGCATTATAGCTCCTAGCAGTCTGAAACCCCTCTCAAACATCCTGAAAGTATATAAATAAAATATAACTTATACTTCAATGTTTATTTTATTTACATACTGTTGGGTTCAGAAAAAAAATGTTATTCGGTCAAGTTCGACCGCACAAATTTGGTCCATGCCATTTGTTCGGTTCGAACTGAACATGAGCCATGTTCAGTCGAACATGGTAACTATGTTATAAACCCATTTGACTCCTATACAATCCATACCTTCAGGTAGATTAGTTAGATCCCATGTTTGATTTCTTTCAATGGCATTATCTCTTCATCCATTGCTTTTATCCAATGTTCCTTATTAACTGCTTCTTCATAATACATAGGATCATGAGTGAAAAGAGCAAAATTTGAAACCAAATCTAATTTCTCTTCTTCTTGATTATAAATCTCATTCAAATTTCTCATTTTCTTACCTTTCAATCTTGATCTTAAAGTAGCAAGAGTTGGATATGATTCATCACTTACTTGTGAATTTGGAGTAGGGTGACATGCATGTCTAGATGATTCACCTTGTTCAAACCTCCTAGGTGTTTTTATTGGAGTGCTTGTTCCTGCTTATGGAGAGGATTGATCACCTTGCAAATTTTGTTCTTCAGATTCTTTTTCATTCTATGGAATTGGTGCTCCAATTGTGATGGTGCTACCATCCCATGCTTCTTCTTCCTTAAATTCAATATCTCTGCTAATAATCACTTGCTTTGAAATTGGGTTATACAACTTATAAGCCTTTGATTCTTCACTATAGCCAATAAAAATGTACTTCTCACCTCTATCATCAAGTTTTCTTCTCAATTTAGATGGTATAAGAGAATATGCAATACAACCAAAAATTCTGAAATGATGTACACTATGTTTCTTACCACTCCACGCTTCTTGTGAAATTCGATCTCTAACACTCTTTGTTGGGCTTCTATTCAGAATATACACTGCACATGCTACTGCTTCTGCCCAATATTCATTTGACAAGTGTTTGGCTTTCAACATGCTTCTTGCCATCTCCATGATTGTTCTATTTTTTCTTTCTACTACACCATTCTGCTGTGGTGTGTACCTTGTAGTCAATTGTTTTTTAATGCCATGATATCTGCAAAAATATTAAAATTCATTAGACATATATTCACCTCCTCTATCTAATTTAAGTACCTTGATATAGTGGCCACTCTGCTTTTCAACCATTGCCTTGAATTCTTTAAACTTTCCAAAGGCTTCAAACTTATTTTTGAGAAAATAAATCCATGTCTTTCTGCTAAAGTCATCAATGAAGGTTAGAAAATAAGTACTACCTCCAAATGATGGAGTTTGCATTGGTCCACATAAATCACTATGGACTAACTCCAATATTACCTTTGCTCTATATGAGGCTCCTACTGGAAAGCTCTCTCTATGCTATTTTGCCAGAATACAACTGTCACATGAACTCCCTGGCTGTTCTATTGGTGGTAATCCCTTCACCATATTTTTCTTCTATAACAAATTCAAACCTCTAAAATGTAAATTTCAATACCTTAAGTGCCATAACCATGATTGATCTAGATGCATGGTTTTGAAGTGGGCTTCCTCTTCTCCTTGGATGCACTGAATTCGAAGAGGAAACATCCGATTCTTCATCATCTCCACTTTTCCTATCACTCTATCACTTGGAAACTTGTCCAGTAGTGTATAAACATTATCCATAAAGGATACTCTGTAACCTTTCTATACTAACTGTCCAACACTCATAAGATTATGCTTTAGTCCAGGTACAAAATAAACATTAGGTATAAACCTTCTTTCACCATTCTTTGCCAAAATATTTATTACTCCTTTACCCATTACATCCACTTGGATATCATTTCCTAATTTAACTTCAGATCTTACAAAATCATCAAGACTAGCAAAAAATTCTTTATTCCCTGTCATATGATTACTGCATCCACTATCTAAGAACCAAATATCTCTAGCTTTTTCTTTAGTAATATTACAAGTAAGAAATAAGCTTCCAGAATTAAAACTAGATTCACCTGGATTAGAACTAGATTCTCCTGTGTAATTAGCATTCTACTTGTCCACATATCCTTGTTTCTTTCTGCAGTCACTTGCATAATGTCCATATTTTTTGTAATAATAACATTGAATATTAGATTTATCAAACCTCTATGAACTGTGCTGGAAGTGATTGTTGCCACGTCCTCTACTGTTGTAGTTTTGATTACTGTGTTCACCTTGATCTGGATTGTTCTTTCCAGTTCTGTCTCTGCCTCTTCATCTGAAGTTTGACCTTACTCTTCCTCTGCCAAATGATACCTGTGACTTGAAAGCATTCTCAAGAGAAGTGTTATTCTTATTCATTCTGGATTCATGTGTTAACAAAGAACCCATTAATTCATCTACTAATAGATGTTTCAAATTCTTGGTTTCCTCAATAGCTACAACTATTGCATCAAATTTATTGGGTAAACTCCTGAGTATTTTTCTATAATCTTCTTATCCGTGATTGTTTCTCCATTATATCTAATTTGATTCACTATATTCAACACTTGACCCATAAACTGATCTATTGAATCTGAATCATTCATTTGCAAATTTTTAAAACTTCTCCTAAGAGACTGCAATTTAACAATTTTTACCTTTGTATTACCTTTATAGCTAGTCTCCAAGATTTTTCATGCCTCTCTAGATCTCGTTGCTACTACAACTCTAGAAAAAAATGATTCATCCAATGCCTGTTGGATTAGAAATAAGGATTTTGCATTTTTTTCATGTTCTCTTTAAGCTCTTCCTTTTGTGCTCGAGTTAATGCCAGATGGGTTGCCTCGTCTTGCGGTTCTACAAAACCACTTTCTACCAAATCTCAAACTTCTTGTGAGCAAAACAATGTTTTCATCTTAATTGCCCAAAAATCGTAATTATTACCATTAAAAATGAGAATTTGAGGCTGAGAGATACTGTTGTTCGCTGCCATGTCAATTGTTGAAGCGACTAAATTCTCCCTCTGGTCTAGATACGCTGTTTGGATGGCTTTTTGGTTTGCTATTTTAGAACACAGCCGCCGACATCAGTGGGTCTGCCGAGGTCGATCAGGTAAATATTGCCGACGTCGGTTGGTTGCCGATGTCGGTCAGAAATAGTGTCGATGTCGGTCACGCACTCTTCTTTCACGTGTTGGACTGCGACTACTGCGCTTCACTCCTGTGCTTTCCCTGACTTTTTTTGCGCAATTCTCCTTGTGCTTCTGCTGCGCAAATCCTAACCAGGTTCTGATACCAATTTGAAGGACAAAACTAAGCTTTAAAAATCAAAAAAACAAGAAAACAAACATATTGCTACTCCAATTTCTTGAAAAAGAGATTTTATTGATCTTCTATTTTCCTTGCTTACAATGTTGTGCCGAAGGCGTCTTTATATAGAATTTAAATCCAAAAATAACTGAAACTAAACTGATTGCTTAACTAATCCTTAACTAATATTCTAACTGCTTAACTAACTGATTGTTAACTACTTGAACTAATTGATCTCTAACTGTCAGTTAACTGCTGTGCATGCATGCGTAGGAGGGAGGTGGAACAAGCAGTTAAGTTGTGGATGGAGAAATTATCTCCAGTTCATCTTTAGTTTTCTAATAGATAGTATGAGGATTATTTCACCTGATTAAGGGAAATCGATGAATTGATCCAGCTTCATATTTGAGAGTGCTACATCCTTTTCTCCAACATGGATATCAGATACTCGAAAACAACCTCATCGCAGGGAATGATAAGACCCATCTGGGGATAAAACCCATACTCTTCCTCGGCCTTATCTAGCAATGCCCGGAATAGAGAATGCTTCAAATAGTTAGTAGGAATGATAAACCTAGAACGGTCGGTGCCAACATATACTGCACAGTGCCCCTTGGGGACATCTGTGGGGAGGGCACTACATGATTTGCCCATGACCTCATCTTCAAAGCTGAAATACCTCCGGCTCTTTGCAACAAGAGAATGCCTGACTACCTTATGGGCATTGGCAAACCTACAGATGGCTCTGATTATGTGCTTCACAATTAGGACTTGGGGATGTCCTTTACTCCTTGCCATTGCAGAGCTGCTAAACAAGGAAAATGGAATTGATTTACAAGCTAAAGCTAACAACCCAGAAAGGAGTGAGAAGCTTTAGGAAGAAAGAATGCTTGGTGGGTAAGGTAGAGGATATGATGTGCATATATAGAAACCAAAACTTTCAACCCTCCCAACAAGAGGTGCATATGATATGATTGAAATCTTCGGAGCAACTGGTGAAACAACAAAATCAGTACTGAGTGTCCTTGTAGATTCTGAATATACTGCTCTTAAAGGTGGGGGAACTTTGTCATTCTGACATCAAATTAAAGCAGCAGGGCCATGCGTGGGTTAGCTCTGTTGTAGGCTCATTTGTAGACCAATCGACATTTCCTGCCAATGTCTGTCTTACAAAATAAATGATATCAACGCTGAGCTTAGATTGAAAAGGACACCATCACATGATGTATTCCTTTAGTTTGCTCACAGGGCCGGAGGTGCTTTTACAAACAGCTTTGGACAAGAGGACGGTATCCCTGAGCTGAAAAGAGAGAATTAAATTCTTCTCGTATATAATTTCCAGTGTCCGCGCATATAATCTCCACTTACTGTGACGTTTGACTTGCCATCTTATGTTTGAAGTCAAAAATCTCTATACATTTTCTTGTAAAATTATATCATAGCAAGCAAGAGGAATTATGTTATTGCTGTTGTTTTACTATTAATAAAACTAAATTTTCATATTTAAGCAAATTGTTTTGGAGTGCCTTAATACCTCTGCCGTTGTTTAAGTTATTATGTGTATAGAAATTTGTTTGCAAAGCATACAAAATGTTTTAAATAATATATATTATTTATTGTAATTTTTATATTTATATAAATTTATTTTTTAATAAAATTATAAAAATTTGAATCTTAAAATATTTAATTATTTAAATTGAATATAATAATTATATGAATAAAATTTAACATTTTTATAAAAAAATAAACAATTTAAAAATATTTACTTTCTCATTTTAAAAAAATCAACCAATCAATATTTTTTGTCAAAATTAAATATCATATAAATTTTTTGACGAAAATTATATGAACATATTGTTTTAAGAAGATCTTTTGATAGGTAAATCACAAAAATTTGTTTCAACTTTAAATTTAATCATTTTTATATCCATATGTTTATAAGAATTTTAGTCCGATTAACGTGAATGATGATTGTTTATATCCATTCACCAAAATACAAATTTCTCTAAATATTCAACATTCTATATAATTCAATAATTTTATATAATATCTTCAAACATATTAAAAAATACAAATAACTCCCTTAACATTTTAAAAAAAATATTAGTAATCTTTTTATTATAATAAAATTAACCATATTAAAAAAATCCAAATAACTCCCTTAACATAAAAAAAGTATTAGTAATCTTTTTATAAAATGTATATACCTTCCCAACAAAAAGTGGTGTCCTGGGTCACTTTATCTCAAAAACTCAAATCATTCATTGATATTCAAATAGCTAAGTCAATTTTCACATGGTGTTTTTATATTAATATCCGATATAGACAAAATATTATTTGTCGATGGTTAAATTGAATTTTATTCCAACTCACTAAGTGATGGTGAGGTGGAATATGTGTCAAATGAATCAAAGCATGCATCATAAACGCTCACATCAAAGAGATGGAAAGGATGCTGGTTAGACTATTATTGTGAATTAAGTGTTCCAATTTACAGTTGTTAATTTTTTTTAAAGTTTATAATAATAAATCATGTATGGTTTTGACATTCAAGTTTATTTTTGAAGATGCAATCTTTGCAATCTGAAACAATTAAATATGTTTTAATTTATAATTATTAATTTTTAAAAAAGATTATGATAATAAATCGTGTATGACTTTAACATTTATGTCAAATAATCAAGTTTATTTTTGAAGATGCAACCTTTTCAATCCCAAATAATTAAATGTAGTCTCAAAGCCTTGAGGTCAAATAGATATTTCAAATTTCTCATGAAAACCCTATTTCCTTGTCAATATAATTTCAAGGGAATTACAACCCTTCTAATAAAAAAGTAAAAATATATTTTTTTTTAAATAAAATTTAAATTGTATTTATATTTTTGTCGTCAAGTGATATTTGCACTCAATATGAAGTGTTGTTCGGCGGATTCTTTGTAAATCAATATTTATGCTTTCCATGATAACCATTCAATATTTTAGAGATAGCTTGCCAAAGAATTTTTATATTCAAATTATATTTTCTACATTATTTTAAATGAATTACAGCAATCTTTAATTCCACGTGAAAGCCTAATTTAAATGTTTTTATACAAATCATTGTAAACTATTTAACTCATCCTATTAATGGTTGAATCTTTATCACAGCATAAATGATTTCAAAGATAAAGTGGGATACAAACCCATATAATGATATGTTTTCTCAAAAAATTTACACGTTAATTTTCTCCAAAATCTCATTTTTAAGTAGACCTATTTCCATCAACATTGTACCCACATCCTTTCTGCCACTCTTGAAGGTACCAAGTGCAATGTCTCAACTTTACTAAATTCATTTTGGTACTGCAGTAAAGCTACTTTTTAAAATAAGATGACACTAATGATGCTTCCCATATTAAATTTTAATGTTTTGGGTTAAACACTCATACCATCTTTCATGGAGGATTTCCACCACATCCTAACTTATGCAATTGCAAAGCATAAACTTCATGACAAATCTATTCGATGCTCCTCCCACTCGTGTAAAATGATCTAAGTGAGCAGTCAGACAATATCCACCATATTATATAATTTTTTTTTTTAAAAGTAAAGAGTTCGCTGTAATATGTGTGAGCTGTAGCTACACATTAATCATTATTTATTATTTTTTGCCTTGAGCCCAGTGCAGCCAAGAATTAAGTTGAGACAGGAGCATTTTGTAGTGTGAGTGTGTACAACAGAAGGAAAATGGGTGGAGCGTAAGTAAAGAGGAGCAAAAAATCCCAGAACAAAATATATAGTGTTAGTGTTCAATTTTATGTGCATCTTTAGCTGCTGTGTTTTATTATTGATGAATATATATGTAATTTTAAGCGCAAATCTGGTTTTCTAACAGTTGTAGTTGTTCTATTTCATTTGTTCTGAATTTTTCTCAGTTGTTTTTATTTATACGATCTATTTTGTCTATGCCAAATTAATTCCTTTGTTTTCTAGCCTTGGTATTAGAACTATAGCTCTTGATGTTAGTGTAAATCCTTCATCTGGGATCAAAACAAAGGAACCACCGCCCTCCTCCATTAATGGCTCCACATCTAGTGCGCCTCTGTCCAATTTGCAAGCCCCTGTTTTCATGGGAGAGAATTATGAGTATTGGTCTTTAACTATGAAAGCATTGTTTCGGTCTTAAGACGTATGGGAGATAATTGAAAACAGTTATGTAGATCTAGCAGACCAGACAACATATAACACCCTTACACATGATAAAAAAGACAATTTGAAAGAACATAGGAAGAAGGATGGGAAAGCTTTAATCTACATCCATAAAGCAATGCATGAGAGCATACTTCCAAGAGTACCAACATCAAAGCAAGTCAAGGAAACATGGGATACACTACAAATTACTTAACAAGGTATGGACAAGGTAAAGACTGCTAAATTACAACTCCTTAGAAGTGATTTTGAAAATTTATCATTGAGAGACTTAGATTTTATAGAATCCTTCTTTACACACATTGTTAGTCTGATTAATCAAATCAAACCTCATGGAAAGGTCATAGATGATAGGAAGATTGTTGTGAAGGTGTTTAGAATTCCTATCTTCTAAATTTGACCCTCTAGTTGTGGCTTTGGAGGAAACCAAAGACTTGAGTCAGTTTTCTCTTGATGAGCTTCATGCCTCTCTCATCAATCATAAATATAGACTAAATAGGTCAAACATCTCATTGGAAAATGAATTTTCATGTCAGTCATCTACAAGCCATGGAAGAGGATGGCAAAAATTCAATCCTAGAGGTAGAGGGAGAAGTTCCCCTAGAGGTGGACGTAGTAGTAATCTTACAAATGTTGGTGGTAGAGGTCAAAATTAGAATTTTAGTCACCCAAGTGGCCCAAGATTTGAAAAATCACACATTCAATGTCATTATTGTAAGAAGTTTGGATATTATGCTCATGAATGCAAGAAAAAACAGTATGACTAGCTCAAGCAAGATCAAAATCAATGAAGTAGCGCTCCCACAAGCACTATGTTTATTGCATGCACTAGAATTGCTGGAGCAATTCCTACAAACTCCCAAATTGAGTGTGATGTAGTCCAAAAAAGCCCATGTGACATATGGTATTTGGCTTCTAGTTGTAGTAATCATTGGACAAGTAATGCAGATTTTTTCTCTAGCTTGGATGAATCAGTTCAAACTGATGTCATACTTGGTAACAACAACAAGGTCACTATTCTAGGTAAAGGTATAGTTAATATTCTAACCAAAAAGGGGGAGGAAAAAGTTATGCATGATGTATATTATGTTTATAGTCTAAAACCTAACTTAATGAGTATTGGTCAGTTGATACAAAAAGGCTATAGAGTGTACATGGAAAATAATGAGTGTGTAATTTTGGACAGGTTTCCAAGCAAAAACCTAGTTGCCAAAATGTAAATGACTAGCAACCAGATGTCTCCCTTGAGAATGAGGTCGGATATGAAGTGAAAAATAACCCAAACTATTCATAAGACAATAATGTACATTTCGGAGCTGCCTTTCAGGCAGAAAATAAAAAATCAAAAGTTGAAATGAATTCTGGAGATTTAATAAATTCAGCGCTGAAGCAAGCCAATTCAACTCCAGATCAAGCCAATGTACATTTTGGAGCAAGCCAATTCAGCGCCGAAGAAGCAAAAGGTAGTGAAGGAGAAATTCAAGCAACATTTCATTCTGTTGTAAAGGATGAATCTTGGTTGTGGCATTTTAGATTTGGGCATATTAACTTCCGAGAGTTGAAGCTACTACATATGAAGAATATGGTGAAAGGTTTGCCATTAATTGAGAAACCAAAAAGAGTTTGTGAAATTTTTATCTTAGGCAAACAACATAAAGAGTCTTTACCAGTTGACAAATAAGAGTAAGAACACTACTTGAAATTATTCATTTGGATATTTGTGGGCAAATGCAAACACCTTATTTAGGAGGTTGCACTAGTTTTATTATTTTTATTGACGACTTTACAAGGAAAACTTGGGTTTACTTCTTAAAACACAACTCTGATGCATTTGCTTATTTTCAGCGGTTCAAAGCACTTGTGGAGAAACAAAGTGGTTACTACATCAAGTTTTTGAGGATGGATAGAGGAGGTGAATATATTTCTAATGATTTTCTAAATTTTTGTAGATTGCATGGCATACACAAGTAGTTCACAACCCACTATACACCTCAACAAAATGGTGTAATGGAGAGTAAACGCTAAAACATTGTGGAGATGGCACGTAGTATGTTGGCATCCTCACATTTACCTAACGAATATTGGGCTGATGTAGTGGCAACTTCTCTTTATATCATGAATAGGTGCCCAACAAAGAGAGTGAAGAACAAAGTCCCTCAAGACGCTTGGACAAGTAAGAAACACAGTTTTTCTCATTTTAAGGTATTTGGTTGTGTTGCATATGCACATGTTTCAGATGAGTTGATGAAGAATTTAGACCATAAAAGACAAAAATGTATATTTGTTGGCTATTTGGAGAATACAAAGGCATATAAGTTGTTTAATCCTATCACTAGTAAGGTTATAATCAATCGTGATGTTCAATTTGTGGAGAATGAAGTGTGGGATAAGTGTAGAGAGGACTGTAAACAAAATACCTATTATTCCTCATGATGATATCGCAGAGGAAGTATTTCCATCATCAAGTACAACTCAAACAACTCCTTCCATACCTCCACAAGTTGCAGCTCAAGCTACACTCCCATTCACGCCAAGAAGATCTTTAACATTGTTTCCCAACCAAGATTACAACAAACTCCATAGGTAACCACAACATTAGCTGACATCCTTGGAGTAACTCCAATTAGCACTCCAACTAGTTCTACATCTTTAGATCCAACTCTAGCAAGCATGTTGCCATGAAAAACAAGGAGTTTGAGTGAGTTATATAATGTTTATACACAAATTCATTTTAAGTCTTTGCTTTATTTTCTCATGTAGATGATCCATTAACATTTGAAGACGATGTGAGTGATGATACATGGGCACAAGTCATGGATGAAAAAATTGAGTCCATTGAGAAGAACCAAACATGGGAGTTGATTGAGTTGCCTGAAGACAAAGATGTAATAAATGTAAAATGGAATTATAAGACTAAACAAGATGCTGATAGAAAAGTGAAAAAGCATAAAGAAAGGCTAGTTGCAAGGGGCTTCACACAACAACCCAGATTATAATTCAATGAAACATTTGCTCTTATTGCACGGTTGGACATAGTTAGGACCATATTGGCTATTGCTACTCACAAGAAGTGGCATGTGTACCAAATGGATGTGAAGTCAGTATTTCTAAATGAATATCTAGAGGAGGAAGTGTATGTTGAACAACCACAAGGCTATGAGATATCAGGTCATGAAAATAAAGTATATAGGTTGAAGAAGGTACTTTATGGATTAAAGCAAGTTCTTAGAGCTTGGTACAGCCGCATTGAGTCCTCTCTCATTCAAAATGGTACCCAAAGAAGTGGTTGTGAGCCAGCCTTGTATATCAAAGTCAACAAGCAAGGTAACATTATAATTGTTTGTTTGTATGTAGATGATCTAATCTTTACCAGTGATCTTAGTATAGATGCTTTCAAAACAACAATGAAGAGTGAATTTGAAATGACTAATTTGAGGCTTATGAGATATTTTTTGGGCATCGAAGTCCATCAATCCAACACTAGTATATTTATTTCTCAATCTAAATATGCAAATGAAATCTTCAAAAGATTCAATACGGTAAAGTGCAAGGCAGACCCAACACCGGTCATGATGGGATTGAAGCTAAGCAGGAAGGATAATGGACCATGTGCGGATCCTACATTGTTCAAGATGTTGGTTGGAAGCCTTATGTATTTGATGGCCACAATATCTGATATTATGTATGATGTAAGCCTAATTTGAAGTTTTATAGTGTCTCCAAAAGACTCTTATTGACAGGCCGGTAAGAGAATAATGAGGCATGTGAGTTGTACAAAGGACTTTGGCATATTGTATTCCACTTTAGTTGATTTCAATCTTGTTGGCTACATAGATAGTGATTGTGGAGGTAGCATAGATGATCAAAAAAGCACTTTTGGGTATGTTTTTAACTTTGGTATAGGTGTTTTATCGTAGACTTCAAAGAAACAACCCAATGTGACTCTTTCTTTAGTTAATGCTGAGTATGTGGCAGCCACTAGTGCAGCTTGTCAAGCTATTTAGATGTGAAATATGTTGAAAGACTTAATGTATGATAAAAAAGAAGCCACTACAATATTTTGTGACAATAGTTCAACCATTGCATTGTCCAAAAAAACATGTTTTTCATAAAAGAACTAAGCATATTGATACTAGGTACCATTTTATTAGAGAGCTTGTCAACAACAAACAAATTTACCTAGATTTTTGCAAGCTAAAGATCAGTTTGCCGACATATTTACAAAGCTATTGGAAAAGTGGACATTTCAATATTTATGAACTTGTTTAGGAGTTTTTGATCATACAAATATATATAGTTCTGAAGATAGCTGCTCCGAAGATAGCTTCAAAAATGTAACTTTGAAGACAAATGCTCTGAAGAGATGGTCCAAAGATGATGTTATGAAGATAAGCTCCAAAGATGATGCTTCAAATATATGCTCTAAAGATGATGCTCTGAAAATAATGCTCTGAAGATGTGCTTCGAAAATGATGTTCTAAAGATATGCTCCGAAGATAGATCCAAAGATATGTAACAACAGTTCTGGGTTAGTTTGACACAATTTTTTTATGATCCCCAATAATTTAAATTAAAAAGTATTGGAGAACATTAATTATGCACAGCTGGGCATTTAATATCAAAATATTTTACTTGTTCTTTCTAGATTTGTACCGCAGCCCAAGAGGATTTGCATTAAATGTTGTGTTTTTTTTTTTTTTTTTTTTTAAATTTATATAACAATATGTATGAGCTGTAGCTACACAATAATAATTATTTATTATCTTTTGCCTTGAGTCCAGTGCAGCCAAGAATTAAGTTAAGACCGGAGCCATTTTGTGGTGTGAGTGTGTACAACACAAGGAAAGGGGGCAGAGCTTAAGCAAAGAGGAGCAGAAAATTCAAGAACAGAATATATACTGTTAATGTTCGGTTTTATGTGGCGTTGTAACTGCTGTGTTTTAGTGTTGATGAATATATATACAATTTTAAGTGCAAATGTGGTTTTCTAATAGCTGTAGCTGTTCTGTTTTATTTACTCTAAATTTTTCTAAATTGTTTTTATTTATATGCTTTGTTTTGTTTGCTCCAAATTAATTCCTTTCTTTTCTAGCATTGGTATTAAAGTTGTAGCTATTGCTGTTATTTTAAATCCTTCAAAGCGCTGATTGTTAAAACAAACAAACAAACAATCCATTAATGAAAAATCAGTCCATTGATGAATTATATTGACTTTTCATGTTGTTTACAAAAATGTACAGTATAATGACCATGGATTAACCCCGCTGACCAATAATCATCAATCAGGTGGCCTAAATTGGGCATCAACTCAAATTTGTACAGAGACTGGCCTTGTGCCCGTCATGCCTCTATTTTTCTTCAATCAAATACTCTTGCAGATTCTTGCAACTTGCATCATAAGATCTAAGCAACATTGGCAGAAAAGATGCCCCTTAGACCTGGCATCTAAGCCCAAGGAAGTTTGCACTCTGTAATGTTGATAGTATGAGGACTATTTCTCTTGATTAAGGAAAATACATGAATTGATCTAGCTTCATATTTGTGAGTGCTACATCATTTTCCCTATCATGGATGTCAGAAACTCGAAAGCAACCTCATCACTGGGAATGCTAAGACCCAACTGGTGATCAAACCCATACTCTTCCTTGGCCTTATCTAGCAATGCCCGAAACAGAAAATGCTTCAAATAGTTAGTGGGAACGATAAACCTAGAACAATCACCGCCAACATCCACTGCACAGTGCCCCTTCGGGACATCTGTGGGAAGGGCACTACATGATCTGCCCATGACCTCATCTTCAAATCTAAAATAGCTTCGGCTCTTTGCAAACCTACAGAGAGCTCTGATTATGTGTTTCACAATTAGGACATGTGGATATATTTTGCTCCTTGTCATTGCAGAGCTGTTAAACGAGGCAAATGGAATTCATTTACAAACTAAAGCTAACAACCCAGAAAGGAGTGAGAATATTTAAGAAGAAAGAATGTTTTGGTGGGTAAGGTAGAGGACATGATGTGCATATATAGAAACCAAAACTTTCCACCCTCCCAACAAGAGTTGAATATGATATTGAATGAAATAAAAGAGCAAAAATATGACAGAAATATAGAACGGACTCAGATTGCTACGGCAATCATGCATAAAGAAAAGATTTTATTAATCTTCTTGATCTTTTTGATCTGTCTTACAATACTGCACCCATGGGTTCTTTAAATAGATTTTGAAAACAAAAATAGCTGAATAACTACCTAAAATTAACTACAGTCTTTGCATGCAAACTGAGAGTAAACTAATCTTTAACTAATCTAAAACTGCTATTTAATTGTTATTGTGCATGCAGACTGTGTGCATGAGAAGGAGCAAAAAAGAGAGGGAGGTGGAACTGGCAGTTAACAATAAGTGGAGAAATTATTTCTAGTTTCTAACACTCCCCCTTAATTTCTACCACTAACTACTTCAGCATTTACAATGCCTAAATTTTGTCTTAGATAATCAAAGCTCTCCTTTGCTAATGCCTTTGTGAATATATATGCCAATTGGTCTTCAGATCTGCAAAACTCCAAATAGATTTCTCCATTGTTCACTAACTCTCTGATAAAATTAAAAAAATTATCAATGTGCTTGCTTCTCTTGTGAAAAACATGATTTTTTGATAATGCAATTGTTGATTTATTGTCACAAAAGATTGGTGTTGACTCCTTCTGTGCTTGTAATAGATCTGTCAATACTCTCCTCATCCAAGTTGCTTGACATGCTGTTGATGTGGTTGCTACATACTCTGCTTCAGCTAATAAAAGTGTCACTATAGGTTGCTTTTTGGATGCCCATGTGACCACATCTATTCCTAAAAGAAAGGCATGTCTAGAAGTACTCTTCATGTCATCAATGCTACATGCAAAATCACTATCAGTATAACCAATCAAACAAAAATCATTAGTTGTGGAATATAAAATTCTATATTCTGTTGTTCCTTCCACATATCTCAATATCTTCTTTCCAACTTGCCAATGTGAGTCTTTTGGTGACTCCATAAATCTAGAGATTAAACTGACCCCATACATGATATCTGGTCTTGTAGCTGTAAGATACATCAAACTACCAACTAGTGTTTTGAATGTTGTAGAATCAACATTAGACCCTTTGTCTTCTTTGCTAATTTTGGTCCTTGTAGCAACTGGTGTAGGTGTCGGTTTACAATTTAGCATCTTAAACCTCCTTAACACATCCTTTGCATATTTAGTTTGACAAATAAAAATTTCTTTCTCTGATTGTACAACTTCTATGCACAAAAAGTACTTCATTAATTCTAAATCTGTCATTTCAAATTCTTTCTTCATTATTGATTTAAATGTGTCTACAGACAAATTTCTAGTGAAAATCAAATCATCAACATACAACACACAATCAAAATATGACCTTATTTGTTGATTTTTGTGTACAATGTAGGCTCACTATTGCTTCTATTGAATACATTGTTTTTCATGTATGAATCAATCCTGCTATACCATGTTCTTGGTGCTTGCTTGAGACCATAAAGGGCCTTCTTCAATCTGTAGACTTTTTCTTCATGTCCATGCACTTCATAACTTAGTGGTTGTTTCACATACACTTCTTCATCTAAAAAAATATTCAAGAAGGCTGATTTGACATCCATTTGATATACATTCCAAATATTTTGAGCAGTTATTGCTAAAACCATTCTAATAGTATCAAGTCTAGTAACTGGAGCAACTGTTTCATTATAATCAATTCCATGTTCTTGTGCAAAACTTTTTGCTACTAACCTTGCCTTGTGTTTTTCAACATTTCCTTCTGCATCAAATTTGATCTTATAAACCCATTTGACTCCTATGCAATCCTTACCTCCAGGTAGATTAGTTAGATCTCATGTTTGATTTCTTTCAATGGCATTCATCTCTTCATCCATTACTTTTATCCAATGTTCCTCATTAACTGCTTCTTCATAATACATAGGATCATGAGTGAAAAGAGAAAAATTTGAACACAAATCTAACTTCTCTTCTTCTTGATTATAAATCTCATTCAAGTTTCTCATTTTCTTACCTTTAAATCTTGATCTTAAAGTGGCAAGAGGTGGATCTGATTCATCACTTACTTGTGAATTTGGAGTAGGATGACATGCATGACCAGATGATTCACCTTGTGCTAAGCTCCAAGGTGTTCTTATTAGAGTGCTTGTTCTTGCTTGTGGAGAGGATTGATCACCTTGCAAATTTTGTTCTTCAAATTCTTCTTCATTTTGGGGAATTGGTGTTCCAATTGTGATGGTCCTACCATCCCATGCTTCTTCTTCCTTAAATTCAATATCTCTGCTAATAATCACTTTCTTTGAAATAGGGTTATACAACTTATAAGCCTTTGATTCTTCACTATAGCCAATAAAAATGCATTTCTTACCTCTATCATCAAGTTTTCTTCTCAATTTAGATGGTATAAGAGAATATGCATTACAACCAAATATTTTGAAATGATGTACACTATGTTTCTTACCACTCCAAGCTTCTCGTGAAATTCGATCTCTGACACTCTTTGTTGGGCTTCTATTCAGAATATATACTGCACATGCTACTGCTTTTGCCCAATATTCATTTGACAAATGTTTGGCCTTCAACATGCTTCTAGCCATCTCCATGATTACTCTATTCTTTCTTTCTGCTACACCATTCTATTGTGGTGTGTACCTTGTAGTCAGTTACCTTTTAATGCCATGATATCTGCAAAAATCTTGAAATTCATTAGACATATATTCACCCCCTCTATCTGATCTAAGTACCTTGATGTAAAGGCCACTCTGCTTTTCAACCATAGCCTTGAATTTTTTAAACTTTCCAAAGGCTTCAGATTTATTTTTGAGAAAATTTATCCACGTCTTTCTACTAAAGTCATCAATGAAGGTTAGAAAATAAAAACTACCTCCAAATGATGGAATTTGCATTGGTCCACATAAATCACTATGGACTAGCTCCAATATTACCTTTGCTCTATATGAGCCTCCTAATGGAAAGCTCTCTCTATGTTGTTTTGCTAGAATGCAAATGTCACATGAACTTCTTGGTTGTTCTATTGGTGGTAATCCCTTCACCATATTTTTCTTTTGTAACAAATTCAAACCTCCAAAATGTAAATTTCCATACCTTAAGTGCCATAGCCATGATTGGTCTAGATGCATGGTTTTGAAGTGGGCTTCCTCTTCTCCTTGGATGCACTGAATTCGAAGACGGAACATTCGATTCTTGGTCATCTCCATTTTTCCTATCAACCTGTCATTTGGAAGCTTGTCTAGTATTGTGCAAACATTATCCATAAAGATACTCTGTAACCTTTTTGTACTAACTGTCCAACACTCATAATATTATGCTTTAGTCCAGGTACAATAAACATCAAGAATAAACCTTCTTTCACCATTTTTTGCCAAAACATTTATTACTCCTTTACCCATTACATCTACTTTGTTATCATTTCCTAATTTCACTTTAGATTTTATGGAATCATCAAGACTAGCAAAAAATTCTTTATTCCCTGTCATGTGATTACTGCATCTACTATATAAGAACCAAATATCTCTAGCGTTTTCTTGAGTAACATGACAAGTGAGAAATAAGCTTCTAGGATTAGAACTAGATTCATTTGTGTAATTAGCATTCTGTTTGCCCACATCTCCTTGTTTCTTTCTGCATTCACTTACATAATGTCCATATTTTTTGCAGTAATAACATTGAATGTTAGATTTATCAAACCTCTATGAAATTTGCTAGAAGTGATTGTTGCCATGTCCTCTATTGTTGTAGTTTTGATTATT
Organism: Torreya grandis; assembly: GCA_037957365.1. Lineage (NCBI taxonomy): Eukaryota > Viridiplantae > Streptophyta > Pinopsida > Cupressales > Taxaceae > Torreya > Torreya grandis. Next base: position 4,298,087 of record JARHVA010000259.1, read on the forward strand.
GTTTTCACCTTGATCTAGATTGTTCTTTTCAGTTCTGCCTCTACCTTTTTCTCTAAAGTTTGACCTTCCTCTTCTTATTGCTCTTCCTCTTCCTCTGCCAAATGATACCTATGACTTGAAACCATTCTCAAGAGAAGTATTATTATTCCTATTCATTCTGGATTCATGTGTTAACAAAGAACCCATTAATTCATCTACTAATAACTGTTTCAAATCCTTGGTTTCCTCAATAGCTACAACTATTACATCAAATTTGCTGGGTAAACTCTTAAGTATTTTTTCTATGATCTTCTGATCCGTTATTGTTTCTCCATTAGATCTAATTTGATTCACTATATTCAATACTTGACCCATAAATTGGTTTATAGACTCTGAATCATTCATTTGCAAATTTTCAAAATTTCTCCTAAGAGATTGCAATTTACCAATTTTCACCTTTGTATTACCTTTATAGGTAGTCTCCAAGATTTTCCATGCCGATCTAAATCTCGTTGCTACTGCAACTCTGAAAAAAATAGATTCATCAAATTCCTATTGGATTAGAAATAGAGCTTTTCCATCTTTTTTTTTGTTCTCTTTAAGCTCTTCCTTTTGTGCTCATGTTAATCCTTGATGGGCAACCTCAACCTATGGTTCTACAAAACCATTCTCTACCAAATCCCGAACATCTTGTGAGCAAAACAATGTTCTCGTTTTAATTGCCCAAAAATCGTAATTCTTACCATTGAAAATGGGAATTTGAGGCTGAGAAATATTGTTATTTGTTGCCATGTCTCACGCTGAACCTTGGATGGATGGTGAGAGGATCTTCTGACACTTATGTTTACGTCGCAGTTCCTTTGGTTTGCGTCCAAGCTGGCTGCGCTTTTCTTGACAGCAGAGCTTTAACCTTACCTCCGATCTTTTTTTTTTTTTTTTTTTTTTTTTTTTTAAGACTAAAATTAAACTGCACACTCAAATTGCTACGACAATCATGGAAAAAAATATTTTTATTGATCTTCTTGATTCTGTGTTACAATACTGCGCCCATGGGTTCTTTAAATAGATTTTGAAAATAAAAATAACTGAACAACTAACTAAAATTAACTACAGTCTTTGCATGCAAAATGAGACTAAACTAATCCTTAACTAATCTAAAACTTCTATTTAACTATTATTGTGAATGCAGACTGTGTGTATGAGAAAGAGCGAACAAGAGAGGGAGGTGGAACTGGCAGTTAACAATAAGTGTAGAAATTATCTCCAGTCTCTAACAAATATGATTAAAATCATCGGAGCAATTGGTGAAACAACAAAAGCAGTACTGTGTCCTTGTAGATTCTTAAAGGTGGGGACCTCAAATGCGGTCTCAAAGTTTTGAAGTCAAATAAGTTATCTCAAAATTTTCATTGGGACTTTATATCCTTATTAAAGTAGTTTCAAGGGAATTAGGGCCCTCTTAATAAAAAAGTAAGAATATTTTATTTTTTAAATTAGATTTAAGTTTTTTCAGTCAAGTGTTCTTTACACTCAATATGATTTAAGTTTTATTTAAGTAGATTTTTCTTTAATTAACTTTAAGCATTCAATATTTTGAAGGTATTTTGTTAAAAAAAATTATATGTCGAAGTATTGTAAGAGGTTTAGTTTAAAAAATCAAAGAGTCAAACTTTTATTTTTAAGAAGATGAATTTCACAAGAATATATTTTTAGATGGAAAATTCTAATGGTATTTTACCATTTTATTTTTAGGAGGAATTGTAACGGTGTTTTGCCAATAAAACTTATTTATCTACACAATGAATTTGCATATAATCTATTTATTTTGAAATTAATAAAACTTAATATCTTACACAATAAATATTTACTTAACTTTGTTAAAATTTTACCATACAAATTATATATTTTATCTCATATATATTAAATATTTTATCCATCTAATTATCTCTAATATTACATTATATTATTTTTCCATTTACATACTTAATTTCTTATTATATTCAAACCATAATTACTACCTTATTTTAAAAAGATTACGGCAATCTTTAATTCTTATTAAAAAAAAAAAAAAACAAAACCTTAGGCGTTTTTATACAAATCACTGTAAACTATTCAACTGTCATGCTAGTGGTTGAATCTTTGTCAAAGATAAAGTGGGATACAAACCCTAATATATATCTGATTACATGCTTTTTTTTTCGAAAATCTCAGTTTTAAGCAGAGCACTGTCTGACCTATTTCCATCAATATTGTTTCCACATTCTTTCCGGAACTTTACTAAATGAATTTTGGTAGTGCACTAAAGCTAGAAATTTTAATAAGATGGTGGTTAAGATGCTTCCCATATATTTTTAATAAGAAGGCTGTTAAGATGCTTCCCATATATTAAACATATAAGTTTCTGGTTAAACACTCATACTATCCTTTATGGGGGATTGCAAACACATCATAACTTCTGCAATTTCGAAGCATAAACTTCATGACAATCTATTCGATGCTCCTACCACTCGTGTAAAATGCTGTAAGTGAGCAGTCTGCCAATATCCACCATATTATACAAATTAAGAAGAAAAAAAAAAAAAACCCATAAAACATTGATGAAAAAACAGTCCATTGATGAATTATATTGACTTTTAATCTTGTTTACAAAAATGTACAGTATAGTGACCATGGATTAAGCCCAGTGCCTGACAATGCCAATCAGTTAGCTTGAATTGGGCATCAACCCAAATTTGTACACAGTCTGGCCTGGTCCCGTCATGCCTCTGTTTTTGCTTCAATCAGCTCTTGCAGATTGTTGCATCATAAGATTTAAGCAACATTGGCAGAAAGCATGCCCCTTAGACCTCGCATCTAAGCCCAAGGAAATTTGCATTCTGTTAAGTTGATAGTATGAGGACTATTTCTCTTGATTAAGGGAAATCGATGAACTGATCGAGCTTCATATTTGAGAGTGCTACATCCTTTTCTCCAACATGGATGTCAGATACTCGAAAGCAACCTCGTCGCAGGGAATGATAAGACCCATCTGGTGATCAAATCCATACTCTTCCTCGGCCTTATCTAGCAATGCCCGGAACAGAGTATGCTTCAAATAGTTAGTAGGAATGATAAATCTAGAACGGTGACCGCCAACATACACTGCACATTGCCCCTTAGGGACATCTGTGGGGAGGGCACTACATGTTCTGCCCATGACCTCATCTTCAAAGCTGAAATACCTTCGGCTCTTTGCAACAAGAGTATGACTGACTACTTTATGGGCATTGGCAAACCTACAGATGGCTCTGATTATGTGCTTCACAATTATGACTTGGGGATTTCCTTTATTCCTTGCCATTGCAGAGCTGCTAAACAAGGAAAATGGAATTGATTTACAAGCTAAAGCTAACAACCCAGAAAGGAGTGAGAAGCTTTAGGAAGAAAGAATGCTTGGTGGGTAAGGTAGAGGATATGATGTGCATATATAGAAACCAAAACTTTCAACCCTTCCAACAAGAGGTGCATATGATATGATTGAAATCTTCGGAGCAATTGGTGAAAGAACAAAAGATGTATGTAGATTCTGAATATACTGCTCTTAAAAGTGGGGACTTTTGTCATTCTGACATCAAATTCAAAAAGCAGGGCCATGCGTTGCTTACCTCTGGTGTACGCTCACTTGCAGACCAATCAACATTTTCAGGAAATGTCTGTCTATTTTACAGAATAAATAATATCAACGCTGAGCTTTGATTGAAAAGGACACCATCACATGGTGTGTTCCTTTATTTTGTCTGTCTATTTTGTTGCTTTCTACAAACAGTTTTGGATAAGAGAATGGTATATACCTCTGAGTTTAAAATAGAAAATGAAATTCCTCTGATATATAATCTCCAGTGTCCACGCATATAATGTCCACTTACTGTGACGTTTGACTTGTCATCTTATTTATTGTTTAATCTAAAAAATCTCTATACATTTTCTTGTAAAATTATATCATGGGAAGCAAGAGAAATTATGTTGTTGCTGTTTATTAAATTTTAATAAAACTAAATTTTTATATAAACAAATTGTTTCAGAGAGGCTTAATACCTCTGCCGTTGTTTAAGTCACTGTGCATAGAAATTTGTTTGCACAGCATATAAAATGTTTGAAAGAAATTATATTATTTATTCTAATTTTTATATTTATATAAATTTCTTTTCTAATAAGATTATAGAAATTGAAATTCTAAAACGAAATAATTTAAATTCAATGTAATAATTATAAAAATAAAATTTAACATTTTTTAATTAAAAACATAAACAATTTAAAAAGATTAATTATATTTATTATCTCTTTAACATAAAAGAAAAGCAACCAATTAATACCTATTGTCTATGTTAAATATTATATATTACATAAATTGTAATTTTTTGGACAAAAATTCCATGAGCATATTTTTTTATGAAGCATTTTAGATAAATATTTCTGTATCAAATATAAATTTAATCATTTTTATACAGATATGTTTGTTTTATGTTAGAGACTGGAGATAATTTCTCCACTTAACTACCTGTTCCACCTCTCTCTTCTGTTCGCTCCTTCTCATGCACAATAGTTAACATTCAGTTAGTTCAAACAGTTAGAGAAGCAGTTTAGTCTTAGTTTGCATGCAAACACTGTAGTTAATTTTAGTTAGTTATTCAGTTATTTTTGTTTTCAAAATCTATTTAAAGGACCCATGGGCACAGTATTGTAAGACAGATCAAGAAGATCAGCAAGATCAAGAAAATCAATAAAAATCTTGTTTTATGATTGCCTTAGCAATCTGTTTCATCTCATATTTGATTACTATTATATTTTCTTGATTTCTGCTCTGTTTGACCCACCACAGTGGTATCAGAGCTTTAGGTTTGAGGAGCAGCATCATGTGAGAGGCAGCAGAAGTGCCCAGGCAGATCGCAGCAATTAATTTGATGTGCAATCAAAACCCTGTGACCTGAGCACTGCGGCTGTTGAAGACTCATCGACGTCACTGTGTCTGACAAAACTTCTAGCCGCTGGACATTTTTGATCCATACAAACAAGGACAGCTATACGTCGATGCCTTAGCCGACCATTGTCAGATTGAACCAGCCTTCAAAGACAGAGAAAGGGCGAGTAATCCGTTTCAAGCTGCATGATGTCTTTTACACTTTAGCAAGACAGATTATTGAGACAGCGTCTAGTGCATAGGTGAATCCCTGCAAAGAATGGGAAGGCTATTGACTATGAACAAGTGAGGAATTCGCAGCAATCGTGTAAGTCAAGGTCTCTAATTTGAAAAACCTACTTACATGGGTATTTGTTTTAATTAAATTACTTAATTCTGAAAAAAAATTGACAAGGGTGGAAGCAGTAGTCTAGCCTAGAAAATTAGAGCACGGCATCCTACAGAGGTTTTGATTCAAATTTTACAGCTTTTTGGTTTCCCTGCATATCCTCTCACCATCCATCAAAGGGTGGCTTGAGATATGGCTACAATCAAGAGTATTTCTCAGCCCCAAATTCCTGTTTTCAATGGTAAGAATTACGATTTTTGGGAAATTAAAATGAGAACATTATTTTGCTCATAAGATGTTTGGGATTTGGTAGAGAATGGTTTTGTAGAACAACAGGATGAGGTTGCCCATCATGCATTAACTCGAGCACAAAAGGAAGAGCTTAAAAAGAAAAATAAAAAAGATGCAAAAGCTCTATTTTTAATCCAACAGGCATTGGATAAATCTATTTTTTTTAGAGTTACAGCAGCAACGAAATCCAGATCAACATGGAAAATCTTGGAGACTACCTATAAAGGTAATACAAAGGTAAAAATTGCTAAATTGCAATCTCTTAGGAGAAATTTTGAAAATTTGCAAATGAATGATTCAGATTCAATAGACCAGTTTATGGGTCAAGTATTGAATATTGTGAATCAAATTAGATCTAATGGAGAAACTATAACGGATCTGAAGATCATAGAAAAATACTTAGGAGTTTACCCAACAAATTTGATGCAATAGTTGTAGCTATTGAGGAAACCAAGGATTTGGAACAGTTATTAGTAGATAAATTAATGGGTTCTTTGTTAACACATGAATCCAGAATGAATAGGAATAACAATACTTCTCTTGAGAATGCTTTCAAGTCTCAGGTATCATTCTTCAGAGGAAGAGGAAAAGGATGATCAAACTTCAGAAGAAGAGGCAGAGGTAGAAATGGAAGAAACAATCTAGATCAAGGTGAAAACAATAATCAAAACTACCATAATAGAGGACGTGGCAACAATCACTTCCAACAAAGTTCACAAAGGTTTGATAAATCTAACATTCAATTTTATTACTGCAAAAAATATAGACATTATGCAAGTGAATACAGAAAGAAATAAGGAAATGTGGACAAGCAGATTGCTAATTACTCAAATGACTCTAGTTCTGATTCTAGAAGCTTATTTCTCACTTGTCATGTTACTCAAGAAAATGCTAGAGATATTTGGTTCCTAGATAGTGGATGCAGTAATCATATGGTAGGGAATAAAGAATTCTTTGCTAGTCTTGATGATTCTATAAAATTTGAAGTGAAATTAGGAAATGATAACAAAGTGGATGTAATGGGTAAAGGAGTAATAAATGTTTTGGCAAAAAATGGTGAAAGAAGGTTTATTCCTGATGTTTATTTTGTACCTGAACTAAAGCATAATCTTATGAGTGTTGGACAGTTATGACAGAAAGGTTACAGAGTATCCTTTATGGATAATGTTTGCACAATACTAGACAAGTTTCCAAATGACAGGTTGATAGGAAAGGTGGAGATGACCAAGAATCAGATGTTCCATCTTCGAATTTAGTGCATCCAAGGAGAAGGAGAAGCCCACTTCAAAACCATACATCTAGACCAATCATGGCTATGGCACTTAAGGTATGGACATTTACATTTTGGAGGTTTGAATTTGTTACCAAAAAAATATGGTGAAGGGATTACCACCAATAGAATAGCCAGGAAGTTCATGTGAAAGTTGCATACTTGCAAAACAACATAGAGAGAGCTTACCAGTAGGAGGCTCATATAGAGCAAAGGTAATATTGGAGCTAGTCCATAGTGATTTATGTGGACCAATGCAAATTCCATCATTTGGAGGTAGTTCTTATTTTCTAACTTTCATTGATGACTTTAGCAGAAAGACGTGGATATATTTTCTCAAAAATAAGTCTGAAGCCTTTGAAAAGTTTAAAGAATTCAAGGATATGGTTGAAAAGTAGAGTGGCCTTTACATCAAGGTACTTACATCAGATAGAGGAGGTGAATATACGTCTAATGAATTTCAAGATTTTTGCAGATATCATGGCATTAAAAGACAACTGACTACAAGGTACACACCACAGCAGAATGGTGTAGCAGAAAGAAAGAATAGAACAATCATGGAGATGGCTAGAAGCATGTTGAAGGCCAAACATTTGTCAAATGAATATTGGGCAGAAGTAGTAGCATGTGCAGTATATATTCTGCATACAAGCCCAATAAAGAGTGTCAGAGATCGAATTCCACAAGAAGCTTGGAGAGGTAAAAAGCATAGTGTACATCATTTCAAAAAAATTGGTTGTATTGCATATTCTCTTATACCATCTAAATTGAGAAGAAAACTTGATGATAGAGGTGAGAAATGTATTTTTATTGGCTATAGTGAAGAATCAAAGGCTTATAAGTTATATAACCCTATTTCAAAGAAAGTGATTATTAGTAGAGATGTTGAATTTAAGGAAGAAGAAGCATGGGATGGTAGCACCATCACAATTAGAGCACCAATTCCACAAAATGAAGAAGAATCTGAAGAACAAAATTTGCAAGGTGATCAATCCTCTCCACAAGCAAGAACAAGCACTCCAATAAGAACACTTAGGAGCTTAGAACAAGGTGAATCATCTGGTCATGCATGTCATCCTACTTCAAATTCACAAGTAAGTGATGAATCAAATCCAACTCTTGCCACTTTAAGATCAAGATTTAAAGGTAAGAAAATGAGAAACTTGAGTGAGATTTATAATCAAGAAAAAGAGAAGTTAGATTTGTGTTCAAATTTTGTTCTTTTCTCTCATGATCCTATGTATTATGAAAAAGCAGTTAATGAGGAACATTGGTTAAAAGCAATGGATGAAGAGATAAATGCCATTGAAAGAAATCAAACATGGGATCTAACTAATCTACCTGAAGGTAAGGATTGCATACGAGTCAAATGGGTTTATAAGACCAAATTTGATGCAAAACGAAATGTTGAAAAGCACAAGGCAAGGTTAGTAGCAAAAGGTTTTGCACAAGAACATGGAATTGATTATAATGAAATATTTGCTTCAGTTGCTAGACTTGATACTGTTAGAATGGTTTTAGCAATATCTGCTCAAAATAATTGGAATGTATATCAAATGGATGTCAAATCAGCTTTTTTGAATGGTTTCCTAGATGAAGAAGTGTATGTGAAACAACCACCAGGTTATGAAGTGCATGGACATGAAGAAAAATTATATAGATTGAAGAAGGTCCTTTATGGTCTCATGCAAGCACCGATAGCATGGTATAGTAGGATTTATTCATACATGACAAACAATGGATTCAGTAGAAGCAATAGTGAGCCTACTTTGTACACAAAAATCAACAAAGAAGGTCAGATTTTGATTGTGTGTTTATATGTTGATGATTTGATTTTTACTGAAAATTTGTTTGTAGACACATTTAAATCAGCAATGAAGAAAGAATTTGAAATGATAGATTTGAGATTAATGAGGTACTTTTTGGGCTTAGAAGTTGTACAATCAGATAAGGGAATTTTTATTTGTCAAACTATATATGTAAAGGATGTGTTAAGGAGATTTAAGATGTTGAATTGTAAACCAGCACCTACACCAGTTGCTATAGGGACCAAAATTAACAAAGAAGACAAAGGGTCTAATGTTTAGTCTACATCATTCAAAAGACTAGTTGGTAGTTTGATGTATCTTACAGCTACAAGCCCAGATATCATGTATGGGGTCAGTTTAATCTCTAGATTCATGGAGTCACCAAAAGACTCACATTGGCAAGTTGGAAAGAGGATATTGAGATATGTGGCAGGAACAACAGAATATGGAATTTTATATTCCACAACTAATGATTTTAGTTTGTTTGGTTATACTGATAGTGATTTTGCAGGTAGCATTGATGACAGGAAGAGTACTTCTAGACATTCCTTTCTTTTAGGAATAGGTGTGGTCACATGGGCATCCAAAAAGCAACCTATAGTGATACTTTCATCAGCTAAAGCAAAGTATGTAGCAGCCACATCAACAGCATGTCAAGCAACTTAGATGAGAAGAGTATTGACAGATTTATTACAAGCACAGAAGGAGTCAACAACAATCTTTTGTGACAATAAATTTGCAATTGCATTATCAAAAAATCATGTTTTTCACAAGAGGAGCAAGCACATTGATACAAGATTTTATTTTATCAGAGAGTTAGTGAACAATGGAGAAATCCATCTGGAGTTCTGCAAATCTGAAGACCAATTGGCAGATATATTCACAAAGGCATTAGCAAAGGAGACCTTTGATTATCTAAGACAAAATTTAGGCATTGTAAATGCTGAAGTAGTTAGTGGTAGAAATTAAGGGGGAGTGTTAGAGACTGGAGATAATTTCTCCACTTAACTGCCTATTCCACCTCCCTCTTCTGTTCGCTCCTTCTTATTCACAGCAGTTAACATTCAGTTAGTTCAAACAGTTAGAAAAGCAGTTTAGTCTCAGTTTGCATGCAAAGACTGTAGTTAATTTTAGTTAGTTATTTTTGTTTTCAAAATCTATTTAAAGGACCCATGGGCACAATATTGTAAGACAGATCAAGAAGATCAGCAAGATCAAGAAAATTAATAAAAATCTTGTTTTATGATTGTCTTAGCAATATGTTTCGTCTCATATTTGATTACTGTTATATTTTCTTGATTTCTGCTTTGTTTGACCCATCATTTTAGAGTTTTAGTTCTATTGACGAGAATGACGGTTGCTTATATCCATCCATCAAAATATAAATCTTTTGAGATATCCAACATAAAAAATCAGGAGCTCACTAATTTCAATATACACTTACTCAACATTATAAATCTACAATATATTTATTTTTAAAATAAATATAATAGATATGTGACAACAAAATTAATTGTTGGATCCCTTTGAAGTGTTGTTTGTAACTCACTCCTCGAAAAGAGGGTGTTGGGGGCAACGCTCATCACTATTATTGCAGGGAGTTTAAAATCGACTTCTGTCACTACCAACATACACTGCACAATGCCCTATGCCCTTTGGGGACATCCATGGGAAAAGCACTGCATAATCTGCCAATTATGTCATCTTCAACTGTGAAATATCTTGTACTCTTTGCAGAAAGAGAATAGCCAATTGTCTTATAGGGATTGGCAAACCTACAAAATTCTCTGACTATTTTCTTCAAAAGCAGAACTTGAGGATTTCTCAAGTTTTTTTTTTCCCATTGCAGAATTCAAAACAAAGAAAAAAGTATTGGTTTATAACCAAAATTTCAAGCACAGCTAGAGATGGGGTTATGATCTCTATATATAATAGTAAAAAACAAACATTGAACAAACATAACTGAAGCGAGTATGATTAGCAAGTAATGGAAGGCTGACAAAGTGGTCCACAATGTAGATAAGGACCAGATACAAAATGCTTGAAAGATGGGATTTTAGACCAGTCAATACTCAGACTGCAAGGAAAAACAATGTGCAGCCTATGAAAACATGGAGACAACCATTAAATAGTGTTTTAAAAAATGAAGCAGCGACAAATATCTCTGTTTGGTTTACTATAAATATAACTACCAATAATGCTTAAGTGCACATACAAATATCGGTGAGATTCCTTATCTGTGTCTATATAGAACTTATTAGCATTAGATAGTATTTTGCAATCCATTATTTCCCACAGTAAGACGACCTTAATAACTTGACCCATAATTAGTATACTTGAAGAATGAAAGCTTTTTATTTTTCAATCATGTTATTCTAATTTCATCTTGGTAATGTAATGGCAATAAATTATCTATTTTATCAACAACAATGAAAGCTGTCACAATGTCTATTCCAAAAAGTACATTAATGAATGCAAGGCTTGGACAGAAAGGACACAATCATATTTAAATGATGCCATATGTTCTGGCCAAGTTGTATTTATTTTTCAGGCCCACAGACAAATTCATTCAATTTTTTATTGTTGTTGTTTGCAAGTGTTGGATAAGAGATTGGTTATTTTGAGATCAAAATCATCTTGATGCCATTCTAACTGTTTGTTTCATATTCATTATTTAGGATTTATTATCTTGATTCCCAAGTATTATTGTTTATTTCCCACCACTTACCGGCATTTTATTATCAATAATGGATGGTTGTTATTATTATTATTATTATTATTATTATTATTATTATTATTATTATTATTATTATTATTATTATTATTATTAAATTAATTTTTTTTTAAAATTAATTTTGGTTCTTATATTATTTTTTTGATTGATTTTTTTTTAATTAATTTTATAAGTAAATGGTTATTTTATTTTAACGGATATGTATTATTATGTGAATCTTATCATTATGTGAGTCCATAACTTTTTAGGATCTTAACTTTTATTGAAAAGCTTATTACATCAAGCACTTAGATTGAGATATAACAATTAATTTAACTTATTAAAATATGGTTTATATTGTTGGATTTGGGGTACTTTCAACTTTCTAATATTCTTTTTCAATTCCAACTCATATGGTTTAAACATGAGGATCTTCAACATAAAATAGAAAAGCAGCTTTCATCATGGCACCAAAATATATAGTTTTGTTAAAAAGCTTAGCTATGTTAGATCCCAACTCAAGAGGTGGAATTAGAGTAAGTTTGGGCACATCACAACTAAAAAACTTGAGATCATTGATAACTTGGAGAGTGCTAATGAGCCAAATGCACTTGAGGAGCATTTCTAAAGAGACCAAAAAATAAGAGTTTGGTCTAATCAACATTTTGGAAGAGTAGACTTTAAAGGAGGAATTATGTGGAAGCAAAAATAGAGAATTTTTTGGCTTCAAGAAGAGGACAAAAATAATAGTTTTTTTACAAATCCCTTCTTAAGTGGTGATCCTTTAACCACATCACCTCTCTAAAAAAGGAGAATGGGAATCTTGATTACACTTCACAGGGTATTACTAATATTGTGATTGATTATTATTCCGAGTTATTTATTGTTGTTCCTTTAGATATAGATGCACAACAGAAAATTATTGAAGAGATACCTACACTTATCTCTACCTCAGATAATCAAGCTCTTATGGCCAATATTTCTATGGAAGAATTATGAGCAATGGTATTTATTATGAGAGAAGGGAAAATAGAAGGTCCTGATGGGTTTCCTATTGATTTTAATAATTTTTTTTGGGAAATTATAAAAGATGATTTGTGTGATATTGTAGAAGAGACAAGGACTATTAAATTCATCACTAACAATGGGAACAAAGCACAGTGTTGGAAGGATTCTTGGGATGGTACTCCTCTTCTTATTAATCAATATCCCTTGTGTTATGGGATCATGGATCAACTTCACCAACACAATTGGATATCATTTTCCAATTACTTCATATGTCTCAACACATCTTGGAGATTTGGGAAGGAATAGATAGCCCCTGATCAATGGTTAGTCCATATTTTGTAGCCTCTCAATGATTGAATTCAATCCAATCTCACTAGGCATGACATTTCGTATAGTGATGGAGAAGATGAGTTAGCATAGGCTAATTGCATATTAATGGAGTACACAATAGTGGAAGGTTATTGATCCTTGTCTCCATTAGTTGACTAGCCTCTTAATTACATCTTTAAATAGTTGTGGGTTCACCATTTGTGGCTTAAAGTATGGTTTTTCTTATGGTTATTTCTTCATGGTACGGTGCTTTCAGATGTGTTTTATGTTACAATAGTGAGGAAAACATGTCTCATTTATTTTTATCATGCTCCTTTAGCACCAAATTGTGGTAGCTTCTTATGGATCTCTTCAATATACCCTAGTCTGGCTTATCTTCCATTGTTCAACCTCTTCAAGAATGGAAATGTCTCTTCCAGCTCAATGAGTTTTCTAATCAAGTACTTTGGATTGGTTTTTCTTTCCTATTGTGGAATATGTGAAAGGAATGCAATGCCATAGTTTTCAACCTAAAGATCATTGATAACTCATGGTATTGGCTCTGTACGCTCAACAATATCAAAGTATATGTTTTTCATTTGTTGAAGTGCTCAAGTGATCTTCATTAGATTGGAGCACTGATTTTGTAAAAACATCACATACCTTCTTTTTAGTCCAACTTACATTCAACCCCCAAGACTAAGGATCTTGTTATATTCCCCATTCATGGCTTCAACCAAATTTATAATGATGGAGCTTCTAAAGGAAATACATGCAGTGAAAGTATAGGGGGTCATGGTCGGGACCTTGACAACTATATAGCCTTCTTCTTGTATGCCAAAATAGACATCAATACAAATAATAGTTTTGAAGGACAAGCTATCATTTAAGGCCTTAATGATGCTTAGAAACTGGGGTGGAAACAAGTACAAATGATTCTTGACTTGAAAATATGGACTCAAATTAAACTATGTCATGGGGATTAGCCATAGTATCCTCCTATTTTACCACAGATTATAAAACCTTTGTATTACCCTCCTTAGCTACCACCATTATCACCACATTATTAGTTATTGTATTATTGGTTCTATTGACCTTTTGGTTCCACATTAAATTTTGAATGAGGGTGGATCTTATATCTATCCTACAATTAAAACTCTACAACATGTAGTGGTGCAACATAATTTGGGACTTGTATTGTTATTTTGTGTATTGCAACAACTTGTCCTTTGTATTTTTTCAAATCATCCATCACATCCTTGACTGGGAATGTGTGAAAATAGTGATTAAATGGATTGTAGGTTGTGCAACACATCAATTTACTAGTGGGGGAAAGTACCTCCATTAATGGGCACACATGTTGCTCATGTTGATCATAATCCCTACATATCCATAACCATACCAATTTTTTTTTAATATATTTTGCATTGTACTAGTGGTGTCAACCCAACAACAATTTTTTTGATTTTTTCATCCCTTATTTCCATATCAAAGTGTGGGAATTTTATCCTAGATTGACCCTCTGTAAAACAAATTATCCACCAAATTGATGGTCTAGTGTTACTTCATATCCCTTCTTTTTAGTCCGACTTGCAGTCAACCCCCAAGACTAAGGATCTTGTTACACTCCCCATTCATGACTTAAACCGAATTTATACTGATGGAGCTTCCAAAATAAATCCAGGTAGTGTGAGTATAGGGGGTTATCACTGGGACCTTGACAATTCTATAGGCTTCTTCTTTTATAATAGAATAGACATCAATACAAATAATAGTGCTAAAGGACAAGTTATCATTGAAGGCCTCAATGAAGCTTGGAAACTAGGGTGGAAACATATACAACTGATTGTTGACTTGAAAATAGTGGAAGCAATTCCACTATTTTCCCTTTTGAAGCCCCTTAAGTTGTGCATGCGTCAAATATGAATCACATAACTGAAAAATACTAGGATGGATTTACAAAGTTCAAAGTAATCTATGTGAGGAGTGAATTATTGTGTTTTATTGATGGAATCTCCACTTCACAATTCTTAACACTTATAAAATATATACAATAAATCTCAATTGCAAGTATTTTTTGGACCCATAGATGCTCCTAGATCACAAAGGGTCTCATCAATGAGGCATAAAGGATACAAGTTAGACTATTGTTGTGTATAAGTGTTCTAACCTACCACTATTAATCCTAAAAAATACTTTTAGTAATAAATCGACTATGGCTTTGACAATTGTGCCAAATAATCTAGTTTCTCTTTTAAGATACAACCTTTGCAGTCTCTAAAAACCAAATGTGTTCTCATATCTTTGAGGATAAATAGGTATCTCAATCTTCTCATGAGGAACCTAGTTCCTCACCAAAGTAGTTTCAAGGGGAACCAAGGCCTCTTGATGTTCTAAATAAAACTTCTCAAAGGTGAACTCAAAGTGACTTGCAAACGCTTGGAATTTTGTACATAATCCAAAAGTAAGAATATCACTTTTTTCTTGTAATCAACCTTCAATCGTTCTTGAGCTCCTCTATTCAAGTGTTCCACAACTTACAAATATAGTTGTAGGGGTGAGATTATTTTGATTGCTAAATTTCATCTACGACTTGAACTCTACATCAACCTTTTATAGTGTTAAGGCATTATACTTAGAATGAGTTGAATCCTTGTAGACTCAAATTGTTATGAGCCAAACAATAATGTGTCCTGCTTTTTAACATAAAAAAATCACATATACTTTCAATCTCCCTTCAAAATATCGTTTGAAATAAATCAAACAAATAAGTTTTATATATTAAAACATGCAATATAAAGAAAAATAAATGATTTTTATTATATATATGTATATAAAATAAAAATCATTTATTTTTCTTTATAATTTATTATTTTAATCTACCCAGTTCGTAAAACACATTAGAATTCCTTGTCCCTAATTTAGTAAGGATAAAGTATTTGAGTCTTGGAAAGCCTTCTCTCTTGAATGCTATAGAAAGTCGACAAGAAGTTTAAATTTTGTTGAACATGCAAATTTTCTTCCAATCTTACCGATATTTATGTTTCCAAAGAATTTTTGTATTCAAAATAGCTTTTCTATCTGACTTTAAATGGTAGAATCACTTAAAAACAAATCACACTGCCGACTGTTCGACTCGTCATACTTGTCTTGTCATCACATGGATGATATCTAAGATAAGATGGGATGCAGACCCCCAATATATACGATCATATATCATCATGTCTTTTCTCAAAACATCCACATTCTATTTTTTAAGGAAAATCTCACTTCTACGTAGAGCACTGTTTGGCCCATTTCCATAACATTGTTCCCAAATCCTTTCTGCCACTCTTGTAGGTACCTAGTGCAATATTTCAACTTTACTCAATTCATTCTGGTATTGCACCAAAGTTGCGAATTTAATAAGATGGCGGTTAAGATGCTTCCTATGTATTAAACTTTTAAGTTTTGGGTTAAACATTAATACAATCCTTTATGGAGGATTGCAACCACATCCTAACTTTTGCAATTTCAAAGCACAAACTTCGTGACGAATCTATCCAATGCTTCTAGTGTAAAACAATGCAAGTGAGCAGTCAACCATTATCCACCACAATATGCAAACTAATAAAAGAGTAAGAGCAGACTACCAAATTAAAAAACAGTCCATTGATGAATTATATTGACTTTTAATCTTGTTTACAAAAATGTACAGTATAGTGACCATGGATTAAGCCCGCTGCCTGACAATGCCAATCAGTTAGGCTGAATTGGGCATCAACCCAAATTTGTACACAGTCTGGCCTGGTCCCATCATGCCTCTGTTTTTGCTTCAATCAACTCTTGCAGATTGTTGCATCATAAAATTTAAGCAACATTGGCAGAAAGCATGCCCCTTAGACCTTGCATCTAAGCCCAAGGAAATTTGCAATCTGTAATGCGACTAGTATGAGAACTATTTCTCTTGATTAAGGGAGATCGATGGATTGATCCAGCTTCATATTTGAGAGTGCTACATCCTTTTCTCCAACATGGATGTCAGATACTCGAAAGCAACCTCGTCGCAGGGAATGATAAGACCCATCTGGTGATCAAACCCATACTCTTCCTCGGCCTTATCTAGCAATGCCTGGAACAGAGAATGCTTCAAATAGTTAGTAGGAATGATAAATCTAGAACGGTCACCGCCAACATACACTGCACAGTGTCCCTTGGGGACATCTGTGGGGAGGGAACTACATGATCTGCCCATGACCCCATCTTCAAAGCTGAAATACCTTCGGCTCTTTGTAACAAGAGAATGCCTGACTACCTTATGGGCATTGGCAAACCTACAGATGGCTCTGATTATGTGCTTCACAATTAGGACTTGGGGATTTCCTTTACTCATTGCCATTGCAGAGCTATTAAACAAGAAAATGGAATTGATTTACATGTTAAAGCTAACAATCCAGAAAGGCGTGAGAAGCTTTAGGAAGAAAGAGTGCTTTGGTGGGTAAGGTAGAGGATATGATGTGCATATATAGAAACCAAAACTTTCAACCCTCCCAACAAGAGGTGAATATGATATGATTAAAATCGTCGGAGCAATTGGTGAAACAGCAAAAGAGTGTCCTTGTATATTCTGAATATACTGCTCTTAGAAGTGGGGACCTTTGTCATTCTGATATCAAATTCAAGAAGCAGGACCATGCGTGGCTTTGCTCTGGTGTAGGCTCACTTGCAGACCAATCAACATTTCCAGTCAATGTCTGTCTATTTTACAGAATAAATGATATTAACTTTGAGCTTTGATTGAAAAGGACAACATCACAAGATGTGTTCCTTTATTTTGTTCACAGCGCCGGAGGTGATATTAAGGAGAAGAGAATGGTCTCCTTGAGTTTAAATGAGAAAATGAAATTCTTCTTATATATAATTTCCAGTGTCCACGCATATAATCCCCACTTACTGTGACGTTTGACTTGTCATCTTATTTATCGGTTGATGTCAAAAATCTGTATACATTATACATTTTCTTGGAAAATTATATCATGCCAACCAAGAGGAAGTATGTTGTTTCTGTTTTCTTACTATTAATAAAATTAAATATTTATATAAACAAATTGTTTAGGAGTGGCTTAATACCTCTGCCTGTTGTTTAAGTTACTATATGTTTGTAGAATCTTGTTTGCAAAGCATAGAAAATGTTTGAAGGAAATTATATTATTTATTTTAATTTTTATATTTATATAATTTATTATTTATTTTAATTTTTGTATTTATATAGTTTTTTTTTCTAATAAAATTAAAGAAATTTAAATCTTAAATTTTTTAACTATTTAAATTTAATGTAATAATTATAAAAATAAAATTTAACATTTTCAAAAAAAAAAAAAAAAAAAACCTTAAATTTTTTAAAAAGATCAATTATATTTACTATTTCTTTAACCAAAAAAAAAGCAACCAACTAATACTTATTGTCTAAATTAAATATCATATATCACATAAATTTTAAATTTTTAGATATAAATTCTATGAACATATTTTTTACGAAGTGCTTTAGATAGGCAAATGACAAATATTTATGTGTTAAACATAAAATTAATCATTTTTATATCAATACGCTTGTTTTAGAGTTGTAGTTCGACTAGCAATGATGATAGTTGTTTATATGCATCCACCAAAGTGTAAATCTTTTTAGATATCTAATACAAAAAGTTGAGAGCTCATTGATTTTGATGTATGCTTACTCAATATTGTAAATCTACTATATATTTATGATATAAATGTGTTTGATATGTGACCACAAAATTAAATTTTGGATCCATTTGTGACACAATTTGTAGCCCACTTCTCGACAAGGTGGGTTTGGGGGGCAATGCCCCACACTATTGTTGCAGGGAGTTCAAAATCTAAGAGTCAAACCTTTGTTTCTAGAAAAAGATGAATTCTACCGAATTCTATTTTTAGGAAAGAAAGTCTTAATGACATTTTTCTACTTTATTTTTAGAAGCATAAATCCTAATAGCACTATGTCAATTAGACATATTTATTTTTGTGGAGTTCATACATAATCTATAACGAATTCATATTTAATCTATTCATCTTAAATTAATAAATCCTAATATCTTTCATAATAAATGTTTTCTTAATTTTTGCTAAAATTTTACCATATTATCTCATATATATTTAATTAAATTATCTTTATTATTGTAAATTTATATTATATTTATTAATTATTTAATATTATAAAATATATAATTTCTTAATAATATTAATACAAATACCAATATCATATATAATTTAATGATTTCATATAATACTTTCAAACATATTTTTTTAAAAAAATCCAAACAACTTCCTTAACATAAAAATATTAAGATCCTCTTATAAAATGCATATACCTTCCCAACCAAAAAAAAATGTATAGATTCATTAATATTCAAATGGTTAAATCAATTTTCAAATTATGTTTATATATTAATATCCCATATAGACAAAATATCATATGTTGATGGTTAAATGGAATTTGATTCAGACTCACTAAGGTATGGGGAGGTGGAATATGTGTCAAATGAATCAAAGCATGCATCACAAAGGCTCAAATCAAAGAGATGTAAAGTATGTAAAGGATGCAAGCTGGTCTCTTATTATGAATTATGTATAGCTTTAACATTTGTGTTAAATAATAAGGTTTATCTTCAAAGATGTAACGTTTGCAATCTCTAACAAACAAATGTGGTCTCAAAGTTTTGAAGTCAAATACATATCTCAAACTTTTCATTGGGACTCTATTTCCTCATTAAAGTAATTTCAAGGGAATTAGGGACTTCTTAATATAAAAAAATTAAGAATATTTTATTTTTTTAATTAGATTTTTTTATTTCAATTCTTTCTTTCAAGTGTTTTTTACACTTATTAATATGGTTTTTTTAAGATTTTTTGTTAGTTAATTTTTATGTTTTTAATGATGTACGTATTCAATATTTTGGAGGTAGATGTTAAATAATTTTTATATGTTAAATATGTGACAATAAAGTTAAACTTTGAATTTTTTGTGGTGTAGTTTAAGAAGGTAGGGGCATCAACATTCCCCATTATTATTGTAAGGAGTGCAATTAAAAAAATTAAGAAGTCAAACTTTTATTTCTATGAAAACAAATTTCTCCATATTGTATTTTTAGATGGAAAATCTTAATGGTATTTTACTACTCTATTTTTAAGAAGAGGAATCTTAATGATGCTTTACCAATTAAATGTATTTATTTTTATGGAGTTCGATGTAATCTACAAAATGAGTTTACATGTACTATGTTCATCTTGAAATTAATAAAACTTGATATCTTGCACGGTAGATAATTATACTAAATTATATTTTTAAAATGAAAATCCTAATGGTATTTTACTATTCTATTTTTAAGATGAGGAATCTTAATGGTGATTTATCAATTGAATGTATTTATTTTTATGGAGTTTGATATAATCTACAAAACGAGTTCACGTATAATCTGTTCATTTTGAAATTAATAAAACTGATATCTTGCATCGTAAATATTTCCTTACCTTTACGAAAATTTTACCATATAAATCATATATTTTATTTCATATTTATTAAATATTTTATTCGTTTAATTATCTCTATTATTACATTATGTTATTTTTCAGATACTGTAAAATATGTTATTTCTTAACATTATATTCAAATTATATTCTCTACCTTATTTTAAAAAGATTACGACAATCTTTGATTATACATGAAAGCCCAACTTAATTTAGGCGTTTTTATACAAATCACTGTAAACTGTTCAATTGTCATGCTAGTGGTTGAATCTTTGTCATGGCACGAATGATTTCAAAGATAAAGTGGGATACAAACCCCAATATATATCTGATTACATGCTAATTTTTTCGAAAATCTCACTTTTAATCAGAGCACTGTTTGGCCTATTTCCATCAACATTGTTTCCACATCCTTTCCGGAACTTTACTAAACGCATTTTGGTACTGCACTAAAGCTAGAAATCTTAATAAGATGGCGGTTAAGATGCTTCCCATATATTTTTAATAATATGGCAGTTAAGATGCTTCCCATATATTAAACTTTTAGGTTTTTGGTTAAACACTAATACAATCCTTTATGGAGGATTTCAACCACATCATAACTTCTGCAATTTCAAAGCATAAACTTCATGACAAATCTATTCCATGCTCCTACCACTCGTGTAAAATGCTGTAAGTGAGCAGTCAGCCAATATCCACCATATTATACAAATTAAAAAAAGAGTAAAGAGCCGATTGTTGAAAAAAAAAAAGAGAGAAACAAACAAACAAGCAATCCATTAATGAAAAAGCAGTCCATTGATGAATTTTATTGACTTTTCATGTTGTTTACAAAAAAGTACAGAATAATGACCATGGATTAACCCCGCAGCCCAACAATCATCAATCAGGTAGCCTAAATTTGTACACAGCCTGGCCTGGTCCCCGTCATGCCTCTGTTTTTTCTTCAATCAAATACTCTTGCAGATTAATGCAACTTGCATCATATGATTTAAGCAACATTGTCAGAAAAGATGCCCCTTAGACCTGGCATCTAAGCCCAAGGATGTTTGCACTCTGTAATTTGTTGACAGTATGAGGACTATTTCTTCAAATCTAAAATACCTTCGGCTCTTTGCAACAAGACCATACCTAACTACCTTATGGGCATTGGCAAACCTACAGAGAGCTCTGATTATGTGCTTCACAATTAGGACTTGTGGATTTATTTTGATCCTTGCCATTGCAGAGCTGTTAAACAAGACAAATGGAATTGATTTACAAACCAAAGCTAATTACAACCCAGAAAGGAGTGAGAAGTTTTATGAAGAAAGAATGCTTTGGTGGGTAAGGTAGAGGACACGATGTGTGTATATAGAAACCAAAAATTTCTACCCTTCCAACAAAAGGTGAATATGACATGATTAAATTTTTTGTAGCAATTGGTGTAAGAACAAAAGCAGTACTAAATGTCCTTTTAGATTCTGAACATACTGCTGTTAAAGGTGAGGATCTTTGTCATTCTCACTTCAAATTGGAGGAGGGCCATGCGTGGCTTTGCTCTGGTGTAGGGTCACTTGCAGACCAAACAACATTTTCTGTCAATGTCTGTCTTACAGAATAAATATTATCAACGCAGAGTTTTGACTGAAAAGGACACCATCACATGAGGTGTTCCATTATTTTGTCAACAGTTTTGGATAAGGGAATGGTGTCTGTTTGAGTTTTAAAAGAGAGGATGCAGTTTGAGGGTCCATGGATTTCCAATCGTCAATGACTTGTCATTTTGCTTATTGTTTGATATCAAAAATCTCTATACAGTTTCTTATAAAATTGTATAAATAAACAAATTGTCGTCGTTGTTTGGTTACCATACAAACAAATATAATATGCATTATATTAATAAAACTAATTTTTTATATAAACAAGTCTTTAGGAGTAGTTAATACCTCGCCGTTGTTTAAATTACCATCTATATGCATAGAAATTTGTCTGCAGAATTCTGTACATAAAATGTTTCAAAAAATTATCATTATATTATTAATTTTAATTAGTAGTTTCAAGTATTTTATATTTTGTTGAAATAATAATTATATTTATACAAATTTCTTTTTTAATAAAACTATAAAAATTTAGTCATATAGTAATCTGAATTCATTCAAAATAATAGTTATAAGAACAAATTTTGATATAAAAATCTAATAATTATTTAAAAAAAATAAAAAAACAACTCATTATTATAACTTTAACATAAAAAATTAAAATTAAAAAAAAGACAAAAAGACAAGACTACTATTAATAAGGACACTTTGTAAGCTATTTTCTAAATCAAATATCATATACCATTTAAATGTAAATTTGTACTTAATTTCATATATTTTATTTAAAATTTTTAAAATATGAAAAATAATTTAAAACATGTGTGAGGTATCTTTCAGCAACTTTATTGAAAAGAAGTTAAACATATATCTTAATAGATAATATAATAAATTTATTTCTTTCAAACAAGTTAATTATTGTTGAGAAATTGTTAGAATAGGTTAGTAGGTGATCTTTTGGTAGATTGAGCCCACAAAAAGTTTTGCAACAACAATGACCCTATTTGTATTCAGAAATATGCAAAAGGATGTGCAATAATTTCTTAATCTGTATTAAACTGCCTTGGTTACCAGTCATTTGCCCTATTGCAATAGCCTAGTGAAGAGGAATATAAAGGAGTAAGAAGAGTTAACTCAGAGAAGAACTCATAGTTAGACTAAGTGTAACTAAATGTGGACTCATAGTGGCACTCAATTAAACTCTAGGTGGAACTCAAGGTGAAACTCACCCTCTCACCCACTTAACCTCTTATCACACCTAAGTAAGTTGAATCTACATGTGTAGGGATTATCCATTTTATAAGTATATAGAATAATAAAGATGCTACACCAACCTCCCAACCCACCCTCTCCCCCTTAAAAGGTGGCCTAAAAAAGATGTGGGTCTTGGAAACAAGGTTTATTGAGGTACCCACGTACAATGCAACTCTCAATAAGTGGAGTTAAAGGAGAAAATCCAATGGGAAAAAACTCTTCCCCAAAAGAGAGACAAAGAAAAGAAGGTAGGACTAGAAAGCCCACTCCAACACCTTCCCCCCTTAAGCATAGCTTAGATGGAAGGTAAAATTGGGTCTCAACAACAAGATCTAATGAGGTACCCAAGTGCATAGCGATGATCCTAGTATCTTAAAAAATATAAAGGATGTGTACCTCTATAAAGAAGAGAGAGAAGCTATGCGCAAAATGTAATATGGTAAATGTTTTAGTAGGTCTCTCTACAATAAATGTTATCTCTTCTTTTTGGAAGAAAGAAACCACAATCTATCAAACTGCTAAATTCTCACTCAAGTGAAATGCAGATAGGAATCATGATGTAGATCTCTAGAAAATTCTCAAATGTCTCCTTGTTAATGCTCGAATGTGCCTAAATCTGATCAGGTATCACATGACTAACTTTAAAAGATGGCAATGAAGAAGCATACAATGAAAGAGAGAGAACAACGAAAGAAGAAGATAGGTATGGAACATTCATTGAAGGAATATCCATGGGAATAGGAGAGCAAGGCTCAACAACCATCAAAATTGAAGACTGGTCTACAAATAAAGCACTCAAATCTGCAAGATGAGTGTCCACAGGAATATATGATTTGTCGATACTCTCAATATGTATACTCTCATTGAAATCAGTAAAGTCCTCCAAAATATAACTCTGTGAAGGCTCTAGAAGAGCAACAGTCTAGACATGAACAAATGTAGAATTTGAAATGAGACAACTAAGGTTTGACAGAATCTCATCCTGTAGTGGGGAATCGACCGAAGGATGAGCACTGTCCACCATGGATACGTCATCACAAGAATGAAAATTAAGAGGGGGGAGTACAACAGTCTCAAAAGAGATAATGGGAAGAGGAGGAGATGTGATGTAGATCATAGTAGGATCTCTGAAAAGAGAGTTTATGATGCTCCAAATAGTATAGGGACATTATATATTCCACATGGCAATGAAGATCCATGGAAACATGTAGTAATAGAGTGAAAGAAAACTTGTCACAAGTATTATCCCACTTATTGAACTGAACAGGATCAGTGGGTGTAAGAATCTATCCATATAGGAATGGAATATGATTCTTGGGGTGTGAACAAGTGTTCTATGTAAGCACACCATGAAGCATAACTGCCCTTCCCAAGAAGGATCATTAGTTATGAAAAAACTCTCCTCATCATGAATCTCTCAAATAGGGTCAACATGACTGAGAGAAGACACTAGAAAAGTGCACTACTATATAAAATACTTTGCAATGAACCCCTAAAGCATGCTTATGAATGGGATATTCGACACAACCAAGAATGCATCCAAGTGAGCAATCAATGTTGGAGTAAGGGAAAATAATGGTGCATGCTCTAGAGATGGACTTCAGACTAGGTAAAAAATGAGTCTATATAGATTAGAGAAATCAATGCATGAAGTACACTACAGAAAGTAGTAAGGCCCATATCACAATTAACCCCCCTTGATTATGACACTTTACAACTTTAGTGTGTTTTACAAAACAAAGTAGACCAATATGTTTAAAATTAAAAAAACATAAATTTTTGCAAAAGACAGTGCTCAATTTTGAGCTATTGATCAAAAGTTATTACACAATAGATTTCCCGTAAATGAGGCTTATTTAATAATATCACACTAAAAGTTTAAAAATTATGTCCAAGCAAAAGATAAAGTAGCCTTTCAACTACTAATTGAAATTGATATGGAATAACAAATCTCTTCAAGTCAACTAATGTAAAAAAAGGTGCCCATATACACCTTTATAAACTCTAAAGCAACAAATAATTTCACTTTAAGAGGTAAATACATAGCTGATTAAACAAAAGACCTAATAAAGCTATTTCAATTTAAATTAAAACATGTTTTAATTATTTTAGGGCTCATTTAATAATTAAAAATCTATTAGGGAAATCAATTTTAGTTTTAACTTAGCAAGGAGAAAATTAAAGTTGTACGGTGATGCTAATGTGCATGCACAACGCCTCAAAGAAAATAACCCAGATTGAAGCATAGCTTTTGGCACCACCATTGATGGATACACAGACTAGAAAATCAGATCCGCAGAACAAACGTAGATACTAGGCGCACACCATGTAAGTCCTCAAACAAAGCGTTAATTACACGAGTCCAATGCATAGAACACAATAATATCAAACCAAAGAATCTTGATCACACAAGACACATTTCCCCCCTGCAAAGCTGGAACAAAACAACAGGGTCGTGAGGATGAAAGGAACGCTGGTAGCCACCTGGGGGAAGACCAATGACTGAATTCAGGTAAGGGAGGATGACCGATGACTCTTGAGCAGGCTCAAATAGCAGTTCATGGGCAAGGGAATGGCATTAGGAGTGTACTTCAGCATCACTTGGCAGACTAATCACAGATCATATGGAGGGGTTTGGGAGGAGTCAAATCACATCCATATAAAAGATAGCTCGAAGAATGCACTCATGTTGCACTTCTAAAAATACGGACTCCAAATATCTAAATACTGAACTATTAATACCAACATAACCTCCTCTTCGTAATCCAAATATGCAAACTCCTAAAATACTAGCTATGTGCATATAGAAAATGGTTGCTATGATTTGGTTTGTCTACTCTTATCCGTGATTGGAACCAAGTTACTATGCTAGAAACCACATTTTCTCCTTAATGGAAAATCAACATGGAGTTGATGTGAATGCCTTGAGGATGGCAAGGCCAAAGTTGAATGGGTTGCAATTTCAAACCTCAGCTTTGTTGGTAATTTTTGAATAGTCCAACATGCATGATGAATGGTTGTGCAGAGGAGGTTGTGGGACAAGCTTCATACGCTTCACCAGACCATGAATTAGGCTTCAAATGGTAGTGGTATAGCCAGATGAAGAGTATCAAATATGACTGCTAACAACCATGATGCATCCAAACAGCGTGTCAGGGTTCAGAATCGAAGTCCAGAGCTCGAAAGATCTGTAACAAACCCTTCAAACTGCTAATATAAAAGCATGCAAATGCCAATAGGAATAATATGCAAATTCCTATTAATAAATTTAAGAGAATACAAAATAGAAATTAACAGATAACGTAATACTTATTACCAAAACTTATAGCTATGATACCATGTCAAAATAGGCCAGTAGGTGATATTTTGGTAGAGTGAGCACATAAAGAATTCTGCAAGAACAATGACCCTACTTGTATTTAAAAATATGTAAGAGAATGTGCAACAATTGCCTGGTGTATTAAACTATCTTACTTACCAATTATTTGTTCTATTACAATAGACTAGTGAAGAGGGATATAATGGAGTAGGAAGAGTTAACACAGAGGAGAACTCACAGTTAGACTGAGTGTAACTCACTGTGGAACTCATAGGAGAACTCACAGTGGCACTCAGTTGAACTCCAGATGGAACTCAAGGTGGAACTCACCCACTCACTCACTTAACCTCTTATCATAGCTAAATAAGTTGAAGCTATATGTGTAGGGATTATCTATTTAATAAGTAAATGGAATAATAAATATCCATTCACCATGCGACATTCTATGCATATCTTCTCTTTGTTTGTGGAAACACACATCTTTCATATTTTATAGGATATTAGGATCATCACTATGCACTTGGTATCTCATTAGGGCTTGTTATCAGGACCCAAATTATAATTTTATAGTCCACCTAAACTATACTTAAGAGGGGTGCTAGAGTGGGCTTTAATAGTCCTACCTTCTTTTCTTTGTCTCTCTTTTGGGAGGGGGGAGTTTTTTTCTATTGGGTTTTCTCCTTTTACTCCACTTATTGAGAGTTGCATTGTACATGGATACTTGAATAGATCTTGTTACCAGGACTCATCTTTTCTTTTCTTTCCACCTAAACTACACTTAAGAGTGGTGTTGGTGCAGAATATTTATTATTCCATTTACTTATTAAATGAATAATCCCTACACATGTAGCTTCAACTTAGGTGTGATAAGAGGTTAAGTGGGTAAGAGGGTGTGTTCCACCTTGAGTTCCACCTAGAAATCAACTGAGTGACACTATGAGTTTCATAGTGAGTTACACTCAATCTAACTGTGAGTTCTCCTCTAAGTTAACTCCCCTTACTCCTTATTTATATTCCTCTTCACCAGGTTATTGTAATAAGATAGATAATTGGTAAGCAAGGCAATTTAACACATCAGAGAATTGTTCCACATCCCTTTGCATATTTCTAAATACAAGTAGAGTCATTGTTGTTGAAAAAAATTTGTGTGCTCACTCTACTAGAAGATCACCTCTAGCCTATTCTAACATAAATCACATTAGAACACTTCGTGTTAGCAAGGAAAAATAATTAATCTATCACAAAAAAATCCACATCCCAAAACAAAACTTTATTAAAATTAAATACAATAATTATTAGGTAAAATTGACATTATTAAGTAAAATTCACATTTCCTAACAATGTGGAACAACAAATACATACATCTTCAACTAAAAGAGACGTAGATTGCCTTGTACCAAAGATATGGGGTCTTTAAAATTTTCAAATGTTTTCGACGCAGAATAGATTTTAAAAAAATGGTACCAAAAAAAAAAAAATCTTAATAATCTATGTTAAGTGTTGGTCAAGATCTTTAATCTAAGGTTCTCCTTCAAATCATTATCAATCTTGTTAGATATGTGATAACAAAATTAAAATTTGGATCTTTTTATGATGTGATTTATAGTCCACTTTTATAAAAGGGGTGTGGGACAACAATGCACCCCCACTATTATCGGGGCGTCGACATCTTATGGAGCCCCCCTAGAAGGGATTAGCTAAAAAATCAAGGAGTGAAACCCCTGTTTCTAGGAAGACAAATTCCACTTGATTCTATTTTCAAGAAGAAAAGTCCTAATAGCATTTTTCCACTCTATTTTTAGGAGGCGAAATCCTAATGGTGCTTCACCAATTAGACATATTTATCTTTGTGGAGTATGCATGTAATCTACACAACAAATTCATATATAATCTATTCATCTTGGAATTAATAAATCTTGATATCTTACACCGTGGATGTTTCCTTAACTTATTAATGTTTTACCACGTAAATCATGTATTTTATCTCGTGCATATTGATGATTTATTAGTCATAAAAGATTGACAATGACCAAACTAGGTGGCTAAGATCGGTTCTTATGAGTATAGCTCAAAAGAATTGCGGAGGGAGCAAGAACCCCAAAGAATGAGGAAATCAGTAAGAGCAGTCCCAATAATTTCAAGTGTCTGACAGTGAAAACACCAAAAACTTAAGCATACGAGACAATGAAGTCTGAGATGGTGAAATAATCCAACATTTTTTTTATATAGTGTCAATTTGATGGGATAAGAAATGCAGAACTGTTGTCCCATTTTGTCTTTAACTTCGCGTTTTCTTGTAATTTTTTATGTAAAATTTAAAATGATTTGCAGAGGCGTAATTATACCTCTTAACTCGTGAAAATTGTTGGGGGAGAATGAACGCTAAACCAGCACCATGGAAAGCAACTTATCACTAGAATGACAGAACCTTCAAGCATTGCCACCAGACGAAGGCAAGCTAACAGATGGAAACTGCCACATAACACACGATCCTATACAATCTTCCAATACAGTATTTCATAATTACCACTATATGGTCTATGTTTTAATGCTAAAATAATTACCCCTGATATCTAAATTCTTAACAGTACAATGTTTAGCCCATTTTCATCAACATAGTTCCGACATCCTTTCTGCCACTTTTGAAGATAGTGGAATGTTTCAATTTTACTAAGATAGTTCCCCTGATATCTTGGTACCGTACTAAAATTGCGGTTTATGAATAAGATGCTTCCCCTCTTACCCACGTCTAACTTCTGCAATTTGTAAGAATAAAATTCATAACAGATCTATCCAATGCTCTTCACAGTGCAAAATGCTGAGGGTGAGCAATCAACCAACATCCACCATATAGATAAATTAAAAAAGAATAAGAGCAGTGTGTCAAAGAGAAAAACAGGCCATTCATGAATTGCAATGACTTTTCATCTTGCTTTTAAAAAAAAAATGTACAGTATAAGGACAATGGATTAAGTACAACAATGCCAATCAGGTGGCCTCAATTGGGCTTCAACCCAAATTTGTACACAGCATTGCCTGGTCCCTGTCATGCCTCTGTTTTTGCTTCAACCAACTCTTGCAGATTGTTTCATCATAAGATTTAAGCAACATTGGCAGAAAAGAAGCCCTTTAGACCTGGCATCTATGCCCAAGGAAGTTTGCAGTCTGTAATGTTTATAGTACGAGGACTATTTCTCTTGAGGAAGGCAAATACGTGAATTCATCCAGATTCATATTTATAAGTGCTACGTCCTTTTCCCCAACATGGATGCCAGATACTCGAAAGCAACCTCGTCACAGGGAATGACAAGACCCATCTGGTGATCAAACCCATACTCTTCCTCGGCCTTATCTAGCAATGCCCGGAACAGAGAATGATTCAAATAGTTAGTGGGAATGATAAACCTAGAACGGTCGGTGCCAACATATACTGCACAGTGCCCCTTGGGGACATCTGTGGGGAGGGCACTACATGATCTGCCCATGACCTCTTCTTCAAAGTTGAAATACCTTCGCCTCTTAACAACAAGACCATGCCTAATTACCTTATGAGCATTGACAAACCTACAGAGGACTCTGATTATGTGCTTCACAATTAGAACTTGGGCGTTTCCTTTGCTCCTTGCCATTGCAGAGCTGTAAAACAAGGCAAATGGAATTGATTTACAAGCTAAAGGTAACAACCCAGAAAGGAGTGAGAAGCTTTAGGAAGAAAGAATGCTTTGGTGGGTAAGGTAGAGGATATGATGTGCATATATAGAAACCAAATCTTTCCACCCTCCCAACAAGAGGTGAATATGATATGATTAAAACCTTCGGAGCAATTGGTGAAACAACAAAAGAAGTACTGAGTGTCCTTGTAGATTCTGAATACACTGCTCTTATTGTTGGGGTATCTTTGTCATTCTGACTTCAAGTTCAAGAAGCAGGGCCATGCGTGGCTTACCTCTGGTGTAGGCTCACTTGCAGACCAATCAACATGTCAAGTCAATGTCTGTCTCTTTTACAGAATAAATGATATCAACGCTGAGCTTTGACTGAAAAGGACACCATCACATGATGTGTTCCTTTATTTTATTCACAGGGCCGGAGGTTCATTTTACTAACAGTTTCTGATAAGGGAATGGCGTCTCTTTGAGTTTTAAAAGAGAACAGGGACTTCTTCTTATATATAATTCCCATTGTCTACGCATATCCTCTCTACTTACTGTAATGCATGTTGATTTTTGTAACTCGAAAGGTGGAATGTGGAATTGTTTTAAAGCAATTCAAGACTAGATATGCTTTAAAACAATTCGAGTTGGATTTTCAGCAACAGTAGTTTCTATTCTTTAAATAGAATGTTTCTGAGTTTGTAAGGATAAGATAAATCATAGAGTGATTTTATGTGTAAAATTAAATTAAAAAAAAAACCAAAGAAAGCAAGGAAAGTTTCTTTTTCTTGCACGCTAAGTAAAGCAGCTAGGCTCTCCAAAAAGTAAGATTGTTGTAGCAAACTCAGACATTGTAATTTTTTGAAAGAAAAGTTTGTTGTAAGGTTGAATAGAAGATCCAACATTTGCAGGTTTATCCCCGCATTGGGGTTTCTTGGGTATATTTGTGTTATTATCTTTTTGTATTAGTTTATTGTCATTAGTTGTTAATTAACCCAGTTGTATTAATCGTTATAAATCAGATTTATGTCTGTGAATTTATTGTGCAATTAATCTGTTGCTGGGTTATTGAAATTAACATGGTATCAAAGCTCTAAACTCTAAATATGAAGCCAAGATTTGTAACGCAGATTTCAAGAAAAAAAATTAGTTTTTTTTCATCCTCAGTTCTTTTTGTGGCTATGGCAACCAGCTTTCGATACGAGGACAGGGTCGAGGGTGTGTCTAACTTCTTGCAGTGGAAGGTTTGGATTACATCTGTTCTCAAGGAGAACAAGCTGTGGATCTATGCTAGCACAAAAGTGACTCCACCAACAAATGATCATGTTGCCTTAGATTCACATGAAGCTAAAGAGGCCAAGTCTCAGAGGATTATCTTGGATGGAGTAAGAGATCATTTAATTCCTCATTTATCGGGGAAAGACATTGCCAAGGAGATGTGGGATACGCTCACAAAACTTTATCAGAGCGACTATCAGAGTCATAAGATGATGCTCAAGGACAAATTGCATAATACCAAGATTTCCAAAGGCGAGAGTGTGACCTCTTACTTGTCCAAGTTGACACAGGTCAGGGATGAGCTTGCTGCTATTGGAGAGACAATTAACGAAGATGAGTTGGTGTGTATAGCCTTGAATGGTTTTTCAAAGCACTAGGAAGTGTTTGTCAAGTGTGTTGTTGGCAAAGATCAGCTACCTAATTGGGCAAGACTTTGGGATGATTTTGTTCAGGAGGAGATCCGTGAAGGTGCTCATTGAGGAGATCAGACAAAGAAGGGTCAAGATGAAGAAAATCTTGCTCTTGCAAGCAAGGGTAAGAAGAAGTCCAATAAAGAGCAATCGGAAGGTTCTTCTTCCAAGAGTGGGAAGAAGAAAGATCTGAGCAAAATTAAATGTTTATACTGCCATCAGATGGGTCACTATGCCAGTCAATGTTCGAATACGAAAAATAAGGACAAGCAAAAGAAGCAATTTGCTACTATAGCAGAGGTGGATGAGTTTGCATCAAAATTTGAGAATGAGTTTTCACTCATTTCCTGTCTCTCAAGTTCAATTGCCAACAGAGTATGGTATATTGACAGTGGGGCTTCTCGCCACATGACGGGAGTCAAAGAATATTTCACCAAGTTGGAGGAGAAGAAGCTAGATTTCTATATTGAGCTCAGAGATAATGCCAAGTACCATGCAACTAGTATTGGCACCATCAAGTCTCAGAGAGAGTCTGGCAAACCTTTGTTGGTGGAGGATGTGTTGTATGTCCTTGGCATGACAAAGAATTTAATCTTAGTTTTTGCCTTGGAAGACAAGGGTTACATCATGACCTTTGAGAGGGGAAAAGTCTATATTCGTCCCAAAGATTCCAAGATTACGAAAGTGATTGGTGTCAGGCATGGCAGCTTGTTTCGGTTACAGTTTGAGTCAGCACATTTGTTGGTTAGTAGTTGTAAAGGGATAAGAGAATTGTGGCACAGGAGGATGGCTCACCTTCACCATGGAGTACTTAAAATTCTTAAGGAAATAGTGACGAGGCTACCTAAGATGAAGACAAAATAGCATGAGGTGTGCAAGGCTTGTGCTCTTGGGAAATATGCCAAAACCAATTTTCCAAGCAGCGACACTAGATCTGAAGGGATTTTGGACCTCATACACTCAGATGTGTGTGGACCTATGTCAACAAAATCCTTGACTGGATATGAGTATTATGTTACCTTCATTGATGATTTCTCCAAGAAGACGTGGATATATTTCATGAAGAATAAAGATGAGGTCTTTAGTAGGTTCAAAGAGTTTAAGGCTCTTATGGAGAACCAAACTGGGAAGAAGATCAAGATACTAAGGTTTGATAATGGAGGTGAGTATACCTCGAATGCCTTCAAAGATTTTTGTTCTCAGGAAGGTATCAAGAAAGAGTTGACAGTTCCGTACAACCCTCAACAGAATGGGGTTGTTGAACGAAAGAATAGAGCTATCATTGGAGCAGCCAAGGCCATGCTTCATGATTAGGATCTGCCTTGGTTCTTATGGGCAGAAGCTTGCAACACAATTGTGTATTTGAAGAATAGGAGCCCTCACAAAGTGTTGGGAAAATTGACTCCAAAAGAGGCATTCACTGGTAAGAAACCAGATTTGGGGCACATTCGCATCTTTGGATGTCTTGTGTATTGTCACATTCCTATTGAGAAGAGAACCAAGTTGGAACCTACTATAGAGAAGGGTATCCTTGTTGGGTATAGTGAAACTTCTAAGGCTTATCGGGTTTATATTCCTGTTCTCAGGAAAATAGTGGTTCACAGAGATGTGAAGTTTGAGGAAGAGAGGGCTCTTCAAAAGTCAAGTAACTTGATGAATGAGGAGGAACAAACATCCACAGTTGAGGTAGCACAAATTCCTCAAAATTCAGTCACGTAAGCTAGAGAGCAGAACAAGCAGGATGATCAGATAGAGGAACAAATAATTCCTCAGCCTTAGATTCCTATTAGTGAGAAGAGGGAAAACAGGGCAGTTGAGCAAACATTAAGAGAGGCTCAAGAATATGTAGGTGATCCTTAAGATTCAGTCAAACAAAGAAGGGCTCCCAGACGTTATTCAGATTATGTGGCACTTATGAGTGAATTAATTAAAGTATAGCCTTCCAGCTTTCAGGAGGCATCCAAGCACCAAGTATGGAGAGATGCCATGGTGGAAGAGTATTCTTCCATCATGAAGAACAGTGTGTGGGAGGTAGTACCAAGACCAGAAGATAAGTCTGTGGCGGGCTCGATATGGTTGTATAAGATTAAGCATGCTGCAGATGGTAGTGTGGAAAAGTTCAAAGCTCAATTTGTGGCTAAGGGGTTTTCACAGAAGGAAGGAGTCGACTATGATGAGACTTTCGCTCCAGTATCCAGGTACTCATCCATAAGAGCTATCATTTCTATAGCAGCATAGATGGGTTGGAGGATTCATCAGATGGATGTAAAGACGGCCTTCCTCAATGGGGTGATTGAGGAAGAGATTTACATAGAGTAACCAGAAGGGTTTGAAGCACATGAGAGGGATTCTCATGTATGCAGGTTGAAAAGAGCACTGTATGGACTCAAGCAGGCTCCTAGAGCGTGGTATTCACATATTGATATTTACTTGCAGAGTGTGGGCTTCATCAAGAGTGAGGCAGATTCAAACCTGTACTATGTTCAGGTGAAGGGTAAACTTCTCATATTGTTGTTATATGTTGACGACCTATTTCTCACAGGGTCAGAGGAGCTCATAGCACACTGCAAGTGGGATCTTGCAGGAGAGTTTGAGATGAAAGACTTGGGGTTGATGCACTACTTTTTGGGATTAGAGTTGTGGCAGAAAGAGGGAGAAATCTTCCTTGGACAAGGGAAGTACTTAATTGATATCTTGAAGCGATTCAGGATGGAAAACTATAAGCCTATGTCAATGCCACTTGTGACCAATTGGAAGAAGATTGATGCTTCTAGATCAGAGGCAATGGACCCTACTTTATATAGACAGTTGATAAGCTCTCTTATGTATCTGGTCAACACCAGGCCAGACATTTGTTTTGCGGTGAACTCACTCAGTCAATTTATGGTGGAACCTAAACATGTTCAGTGGATAGCTGCGAAGCATGTTTTGAGATATCTCCAAGGCACAGTTGATTATGGGCTGAAGTATGTTCAGCAGGATGGAGTGAAGCCCAAGGGGTTTACTGATGCAGATTGGGCAGGCAGTATAGCTGATCGAAAGAGCACTTCAGGGTGTAGTTTCAGTTTGGGATCAGGGGCGGTCTCTTGGTACAGTAGGAAACAAAAGTTAGTTGCACTGAGTTCTGCAGAGGTTGAGTATATGGCAGCCAATATGGCTACATGTAAGGCTATCTGGCTTCAAAAACTTCTAGCTGGGCTCTTTAATTAGGAGCTGGATCCTACAGTCATTTATTGTGATAATCAGAGTTGTATCAAACTCTCTGAGAATCCAATGTTTCATGACAAGTCAAAGCACATTGAGATCAAGTATTACTTCATCAGAGATTGTGTGGAGAAGGGGATAGTGAAGCTCAATTACATTCCTACGGATGAACAAATTGTAGATAACCTGACGAAGGCCTTGATGAAGAGCAAGTTTGAATTCTTCAGGGACAAGTTGTGTGTGTTGCAGAACACCTTCCTCGCTAAGAGGGAGTGTTGATTTTTGTATCTCGAAAGGTGGAATGTGGAATGTGGAATTGTTTTAAAGCAACTCAAGATTAGATATGCATTAAAACAATTCGAGTTGGATTTTCAGCAACAGTAGTTTCTATTCTTTAAATAGAATGTTTCTGAGTTTGTAAGGATAAGATAAATCCTAGAGTGATTTTATGTGTAAAATTTAAAAAAAAACCAAAGAAAGCAAGGAAAGTTTCTTTTTTTTGCACGCTAAGTAAAGCAGCTAGGCTCTCCAAAAAGTAAGATTGTTGTAGCAAACTCAGACATTGTAATTTTTTTAAAGAAAAGTTTGCTATAACATTGAATAGAAGATCCAACATTTGCAGGTTTTTCCCCGCATTGGGGTTTCCAGGGTATATTTGTGTTATTGTCTTTTTGTATT
Organism: Torreya grandis; assembly: GCA_037957365.1. Classification (NCBI taxonomy): domain Eukaryota; kingdom Viridiplantae; phylum Streptophyta; class Pinopsida; order Cupressales; family Taxaceae; genus Torreya; species Torreya grandis. The sequence goes on from JARHVA010000259.1 coordinate 4,333,647, forward strand.
GGCTTATTGTCATTAGTTGTTAATTAACCCAGTTGTATTAATCGTTATAAATCAAATTTATGTCTGTGAATTTATTGTGCAATTAATCTGTTGCTGAGTTATAAAAATTAACAATGCATTCAGGGATGAAGTTTGACGGTCCATGGAATTCCAACTTGAATGCCTCATCGTCTTATATACTGACTGGTGTAAAAAATCTCCATACATTTTCTTGTAAAAATTATATCATGTCAAGCAAATGGAATTATAAACAATTATAATATGCAAGATATGAATAAAGCTAAATTTTTTAATTTTTCTATATAAGAAATTGTTTCGGAGTGGCTTAATACCTCATCTTTGTTTAAGTTACAATGTATGCATAGAAATTTATTTGTAGAACACAATGAAATTATAATGTATTATATTATATTTTTAAATTTTAAATTTTATGAAATATATTTTTTATATTTATTAAAATAATAATTATATAAATTTATCTTTTAATAAAATTATAAAATTTTAATTATATAATAATCTTAAAACATTCACTTATTTAAATTGAATATAATAATTATAAAAACAAAATTTAACATTTTCATATAAAAATCTAAACAATTTTTTAAAAATAATTATATTTATTATCTCTTTAACATAAAAGAAAGACAATTAACAAATACACTTCTTAAACTATTATCTAAATTAAATATTATTTAATATATAATTTTTCAAATTTAAAATAATATCATTATGATCTATTTTAAATCATAGAAACGTGTGACAAATACTTTGTAACAACTTTATTACGGAGAACTTAAATATATATCCTAATAAAAATGAACATGTATGTTAAAATTATTTGTTTTAAATGAACTAATATATATATATATATATATATATAAACGTTATATTTTTGGTTAGCATAGAAATAAGTTAACATACCATAAAACTTTCTACACTTAAAATTAAAATTAAATATATTTTTTTAAGAATTAAATATAATAATATTCAGCTAAAATTCATATAGTTCAAATTGACTTTTTATGAAATGTTTTTTGGGTTTTTAGTTGTATATTATAAATTAAATAAAAAAATAACCTGCAACTTGCAAACATGTACAAGAATAAATGTAAAACTTTAAATTTAATATGCACAATTTTAGATAATTTATATATATCTAATAGGTAAATTTTAGTAGTTTAATTTATACTTATAAATCATAAGTATATATAATTATTTTTTAACTATGTAAGATAAAAATATGGAAAAATCAAAAAGGTTATAATCTGATTAGTGAGGATGATGGTTTCTTATATCCATCTACCAAAATACAAATCCTTCTATTTATTTAATACGAAGAGTCAAACAATTAAGTTTAGGATTGTGCCCTAAGTGACTTTAATGACGTGGATACTCCTTACTTATGACTGTTTAGTCAAATGAACTTACTAATTTAGATGTATGCTTACTCAACATTGTAAATCCTCTATATATTTATTTTCAAAATATAAATAAAAATACCGACATTCTTTATAATTCAATAATTTCATAAAATAAGTTATATATATATATATATATAACAGAAAATTTTAAATAAAATAATATATATATTTTTTAAATTAACATTTTTGAATGACAACATTTTTTAAACAAAAAAATATGAAAAAAGTTGATTCAAAAATAAACTGACACAATCTTAGTAGAAAATTATTTATATTTTAACTAGTAAATCAATTTGAAGATTTCACAGGTTAAAAAAAGAAATAAACTAGTGTCTAGATTCACTTTATCTCGAGAACTCAAATCGCTCTTTGATATTCGAATGGCCAAATCAATTTTCAAAACGTTTTTTTTATATTATTCTTCAAAACACATATTTTTAATGATAATTTCTCAAAAAGACAAAAGATAAATTACTATTTGTTAACGGTTCAATTGAATTTGATTCCAACTTACCAAGTGATGGGGAGGTGGATTGTCGGTCGAATGAATGGTTAATAATTTACAACTAAATCAAAGTATGAATCATACAATGACAAAATTTAAAGTATGTATCTCACAATATTGGATAGGCACAAAAACACCTTTCTTTCAATCATTTCAATATAACATGGATACATAACATTCATACACTCACTCTTAACTATGAAAATAGAAAGCATACTTAGTAAATTTTGGGTTGTCTTGGACGGCCTTCCTATGAACCCATGCACATACATATATGCCCCTCCCCTATTCAGTGCAAGCCATAAAGTCATTTTCAACTACCTTCAAACCCAAATGTACTTTAATATTATTTGAACCCCTTTTCCAAATAGAGTCTTTCTTTCTTCTGGATCCAAGTACTTTTTACATTATCTTGCCCTTGTCTTATATTTGCCAAGATTTGTTGCAAGTACAATTGTTGATGTTAAGGAGTTTAAATTGCAACTCAAACATCAAATATACATGTTATAGGAACACTTCAAAAGTAATTCATTAACTATTTCCATGGTGTAAGATTCCTTCCATTCCAATGATTCTAACAAGTTCTTGCTTTTATGGGTCCAATACTTTTTTGACAAGCCATTGATTAGATCTTCTTCTAAAGCAACACATCCAAGAAGTTGTAGACTACATTACTCCAATCACTTTTGTCTCAAGTCAGCGTCTTAAGCATGCACAATGTTGATAATTGCAAGCTTGTGCAATGAGATTTCCTATGAATGGGGATTGCATAGTGGAACATGTTTTAAAACACTTATGTTGTCTAAGATGTCTAAATGTTACAAAGTCAATATATATAAATAGGAATGACAATGTAGATGTTGGATCATCACTTTTCACACCTTCTCAAAACTTTTTACGTAAAATATGTACACTTTGAAAAGTTTATTTTATTAGAACAATATAACATAATTCACAAGTTTTAACTCTTACAAGGTAGAAAGAAAAGCCAAATAAGAAAAATTAGACTTAAATCTAAGTGGAGTCTTCTCAAACATGCAAGCCAACCTTAGGTTTGCAAATCTCACCTAAAATAATAAAGCTTTTTTAAACTTGTTAAGATCTCATAAACTTGCAAAGTTTCCTAAGCCTAGGGATCTTGCACTGGCTTACGAATCCTCTAGTTGTGCACAACTGATAGTACACTAAAATTGTAACCATATCGAAATTTAATAAGTATTCAGACACTATGGTCCACATTTTTTATGAATCATAAAATTTATATTAAAAAATATTAAATATTAACAAATTGTAATTCAGAACAAGTCAAAGAATTAGTAAATACTAGATAAACTTGTCGAATGAGGAAAACAGTAAGAGCAGTTTCAGGTGTCTGACAGTGAAAACAATCATATTAATTTTTAAGGCATATAATATGAAACGAGACGATGAAGTCTGAAATGGTGAAATATTTCAACAGTTTTTTGTGTCGTGTCAAATCGATGGGATAAGAAATGCAGAACTAAATGCAGAATTGTTGTCCCACTATGACTACCATTTTGTCTTTTAACTTGGCGTTCTCTTGTTTGTTCTTCTGTAAAAATCTAAAATGATTTGCAAAGGCGTAATACCTTTTAACTCGTGAAAATTGTTGGGGAGAATGAACGCTAAACGAGCACTATGGAAGGCGATTAATCACTAGAATCTTCAAGCATTGCCACCAGACGAAAACAAAACTAACAGATGAAAACTGAGACACAATGCATGATCCTTTACAATCCTCCAATGCAGTATTTCATTTATGTCCTTTAGTATGCTCATGCCTTGTGCATCCAAGAAACTGTCAAAGACTAATACATTCAAAAGGTTAAATTTAGCTCATTATTCAAACTAAATAGTTATTATTGATAATGTTGCTTTTAGAAGCATGGAAAAGAAATCTGAAAACTACAATTTCTCAATATTCGTATATTAAAAGTTGATCTGGAAATGTTTACATGAGGTTCGTTGTAATTCTAGTTTGTTTATATGTGGCACACTTTATATATTATATGGTCTATGTTTTAATGCTAAAATAATTCCCCCTGAAATCTAAATTGTTAGCAGTATAATGCTTGGACCATTTCTATCAACATAGTGCAATGTTTCAATTTTATTAAATCATAGCAAATTTATCCAATGCTCCCCACTAGTGTAAAATGCTGAGGGTGAGAAATCAACCAACATCCACCATATAGATAAATTAAAAAAGAGTAAGAGCAGTGTGTCAAAGAGAAAAACAGGCCATTCATGAATTGCATTGACTTTTCATCTTGTTTACGAAAAAAGTAGGTACAGTATAATGACTATGGATTAAGTACAACAATGCCAATCAGGTGGCATCAATTGGGCATCAACCCAAATTTGTACACAGCCTGGCCTGGTCCTGTCATGCCTCTGTTTTTGCTTCAACCAACTCTTGCAGATTGTTGCATCATAAGATTTAAGCAACAATGGCAGAAAATATGCCCTTTAGACCTAGCATCTAACCCCAAGGAAGTTTGCTCTCTGTAATGTTTATAGAATGAGGACTATTTCTCTTGATTAAGTGAAATTGATGAATTGATCCAGCGTCATATTTGTGAATGCTACCTTCTTTTCCCCAACATGGATGTCAGATACTCGAAAGCAACCTCGTCACAGGGAATGATAAGACCCATCTGGTGATCAAATCCGTAATCTTCCTCGGCCCTATCTAGCAATGCCCGGAACAGAGAATGACTCAAATAGTTAGTGGGAATCATAAACCTAGAACGGTCACAGCCAACATACACTGCACAGTGCCCCTTGGGAACATCTGTGGGGAGGCCACTACATGATCTGCCCATGACCTCTTCTTCAAAGGTGAAATACCTTCTGCTCTTGGCAACAAGACCATGCCTAGCTACCTTATGGGCATTGGCAAACCTACAGAGGACTCTGATTATGTGCTTCACAATTAGGACTTGGGGATTTCCTTTGCTCCTTGCCATTTCAGAACTGTTAAACAAGGCAAATGGAATTGGTCTACAAGCTAAAGGTAACAACCCAGAATGGAGTTAGAAGCTTTAGGAAGAAAGAATGCTTTGGTGGGTAAGGTAGAGAATATGATGTGCATATATAAAAACCAAATCTTCACCTGCCCAACAAAAGGTAAATATGATATGATTAAAATCTTAGGAGCAATTAGTGAAAAGACAGAAGAATTACTGAATGTTCTTGTAGATTCTGAATATTCTGCTCTTAATGGTGGGGATCTTTGTTTCTCACTTCAAATTCAAGAAGCAGGGCTATTCGTGGCTTAGCTCTGGTGTAGGGTCACTTGCAGACCAATCAACATATCCTGTCAATGTATGTCTTACAAATAAAATGATATCAACGCTGAGCTTTGACTAAAAAGGACACCATCACATGATGTGTTCATTTATTTTGGTCACAGGGCCGGAGGAATTATGGCAAACAAGAGGAATTATGATGTTGCTTGTTTTTTTTCACTATATAAACAATTATAATGTGCATGATATTAATAAAACTAAATTTTTATATAAGCAATTGTTTCGGAGTGGCTTAATACCTCGTCTTTGTTTAACTTTGTTTTAAGTTACTATATATGAATAGAAATTTGTTTACAGAACAAAAAGATACCATAAATGTATTATATTTTTGTTTTAATTTTATAATAAAATAATTATTTTTTATAATTTAATAAATTATTAATTATAATTATATAATTTTGTAACAAAATTAATATACAAATTTAGTTATATAATAATTTTAAAACATTCAATCATTTAAATATAACAATTATAAAATCTAAATTTAATATTTTAATACAATAATTTAAACAATGAAAAAAATTAATTATATTTATTATTTCAAAAAATAATTAATAAATATAATTTTTTAACTATTGTTTAAATTAATTACTATATATCATATAATTTCTAAACTTTTAAATAATATTATTTTAATTTATTTTGAATTGTAAAAATATATGAATATATGAGGACTCTTTCAAAAAGTGGCCATGTGGACACCTTGAGGTAGGGGTCACACTTCTCTTTGTGGACCACGCATAACACAACAGGTATTTCAGATGTAAATCATTCGGCAGACAATACAGACCCAGGGCCACCCACTATCCCACTTCGAAAAGGTGCTCCCCCATTACTCCGATGCATAGCTCCGGTGTATCAAAAGCGCTTATCCCAACATTTTCTATTGGTAGTTGACTCTTCAAGTGGCATTGCTCCCAATGGGCCTTCAAAATTTCCCCTATTTAAATAGTAAAAAAAAACCGCTTATCAATATCAAGACAAATATTCTATAACAACTTTATTAAGAGAACTTAAACATATGTGTTAATAAAAATGAATATGTATAATGAAATTATTTCTTTTAAATAAACTAATCATTGTTAAAAATCTTAATAATTTTTTTTATTTGTTTATTTGTTAACAAGTTTATATTCAAAATCAAAGTTATATATAAACTTTATTAAAATTAAATATAATAATATTTAAATAAAATTGTGTAGGACCTTTTTTATTTTTATATATTATAAATTAAATGAAAAATAACCTACAAACATGTATAAGATTAAAATTAAAAAATCTTAAATTAGATAGGTAAAAATTAAAAATTATGAAAAAAATAATTGATTGAAAAAATAGACTGATAAGATCTTTGTACAAAATTATTTATTATTGTAATTAGCAAATCAATTTAAAGATTTCACAAATTTAAAAATAAAAATAAACATTATATTTAATATTTGAAAAAATAATACTAACTGTTACTGTTAGTGATAATTTAATTAATATTATTTTATTAAATTGAAGTTTAATAATTTTAATATAAAATATTTTAAAAATTCAATAATATTTAAAATATGAAATACAATTGAATTTTAATAAATTTAAATTAATCACTTAGACAAGTGTGTGGATTTGAAATTCTAAGACATCAAAGTATACGTAATAAATAAACTATTTGGGAAGCAAAATATCACTTGAGAGGTAAGTGGATTTGAAATTCTAAGCATGCTCGTAATTAATGGTTCATTGATATTCAAATGACAGAATCAATTTTTAAATTATGTTTATATATTAATCTTCGAAACACATGTTTCTGATGTTAATTTCTAGAAAAAGATAAAAGACAAAATATTATTTGTCGAGGGTTCACTTGAATTTGATTCTAACTCACAAAGTGATGGAGAGTGGATTGTGGGTCAAATGAATGACTAATTACTTACAATCAAATCAAAGTACACATCATACAAGGACAACATTCAAAGTACGTATTTCACAATAAAAATATTAGATAGGTACAAAACCACCTTTCATTTAATCATTTCGTTATAACATGGATACATAACATTCACACACTCGCTCTCAACTATGAAAATCAAAGGCATACTTATTACATATTTGGTTGTCTTGGCCTTCCTTCCTATGAACCCATGTGCACACATACACCTCTTTCCCCTACTGACTATGAGCTGCAAGGTCTTATTCAAATACTTTTAAACCCAAATGCACTTTAATGTTACTCGAACCCCTTCCCTAAATGGAGTCTCTCTTTCATCTGGGTGCAATTACTCACATTAATTTGTCCTTACCTTATATTGGCCAAGAGGCATTGCAAGTACATTTTTTGATGTCAAGGAGTTTAAATTCCAACTTGAACATCGAATATACATATTATAGGAACGATTTAAAAGTAATTCATCAACTATTTGCATGGTGTTAAATTCCTTCCATTCCAATAATTTTAAAAAATTTTGATTTTATAGTTGCAATAACTTTTTTTCTGACAAGCCATTGATTACATCTTCTTGTGAAGCAATGCATCCAAGAAGTTGCAGATTGCATTAATCCAATAACTTCCATTCTCTTTGTCCCAAGTCGACTTCTATACCATGCACAATGTTTTTAATTGCAAGCTTTTGCAATGAGATTTACTACGAATGGGGCTTGCATAATGGAACACATTTTAGAACACTTATGTTTCCTAAAATGTCAAAATGTTGCAAATCCAATATATTTGCCTTGAGATGATGAATTATTATGTGGATGCTAGATCATCACTTTTCACACCTTCTCATTGCCTTTTATATAAAATATGTACACTCTGAAGAGTTTATTTTATTGGAACAATATAGCATAATTGATAAGTTTTAACCCTTACAGGGTGGAAAGAGAAACAAGATAAGAAAAAATAGGACTCTAAAGCCAAGTAAAGTCTTATTGAGCTTGCAAAACAACCCTAGGTTTTTAAAGATCACCTAGGGCTACAAAAAAATTTCAAGCTTGCAAAAATCATGTAAACTTGCAAAGCTTCCTAGGCTTAGGGAACTTGTATAGGCTTATGACCCTCTAGTTGTGCATAAATCAAAAATAAATAACAAAACTCATAGTGTTTAGGATGGATATGCAAAGCACAAATTCAGTTATGCGACGAGTGAATTATTGCATCTTATTGTTGAAAGATTCACTTCACAAATTTTAAGTCTTCTAAAAGATGTACTATGAAGCTGAAGTTCAAGATATTAATGAGATCCATAGATGCTCTTGCATCACAAAGGCTCGCATCAAAGAGAAGGAAAGGATACAAGTTTAAACATTATTGTGTATAAGTGTTTCAACCTACAGTTGCTAACCCTAAAAAATCTTATAATAGGAAATCACATATGACTTTGAATTTTTTGGCAAATAACTTAGTTTATTTTCCACGACTCAACTTTGGCAATCTCCAACAACCAAATGTAGTCTCAAAACTTTGAGGTCATATAGGTATCTCAAAATTTTAATGGGGACCCTAGTTCCTCATCAAAGTAGTTTCAAGAAGAACTAGGGCCCCTCTTCTAGTCAAAAAGTAAGAATTTTTTTTTTTTTTTTGTAATCAATTTTAAGTTATATCGAAATTTCTTTAGTCAAATGTTTTTGAACTCAAAATAAATTGATATTTAATAGACTCTTTATGTGACAAACAACTTCTTAAATAAACCAATGACTACTTAACAAAAGTGAGATTATTTAACCTTAAAAAATTGATATGTTATAACCTATACTAAAATCAACAAATTATTTAAACTTTATTGAACTAGTTTTTTTTTTTTCGATCTCAACAATTTTTATGCTTCCCAAAATAGCCATTCAATATTTTGGAGATAGCTTGCCAGAGAATTTTTGTACTCAAATTATCTTTTCTACCAAATTTTAAGTGGTAGAACCACCAAAAATCGAAGGGTGATCTCTAATTCCCATGAAATGGTACGCCATAAAGCTGAAAGCCTAACCTAGTTTAGGTGTTTTTATACAAATTACTGCAAACTGTTTGACTCGCCATACTAGTGTTTGAATCTTTGTCATGGCATGGATGATTTCTAAGATAACATGAGATGCAGACCCCAATACATATGATCAGATATCATCATGTCTTTTCTTAAAACATCTACATGCTAATATTTTCGACAATCTAAACTTCTAAGTAGTACACTGTTGGGCCCATTTCCATCAACATTGTTCCCATATCCTTTCTTCCACGCTTGAAGGTACCTAATGCAATGTTTCAACTTCACTAAAGCTGCATTTTTAATAAATGGCGGTTAAGAAACCTGGCATATATTAAAATTTTAGGATTTGGGTTAAACATTACAATCCTTTATCCAATGCTACCACTCGTGTTAAACGATGTGGGTGAGCAATCAATCAATATCCTATTATCCACCATATTATACAAATTAAAAATAGAGTTGAGCAGAGTTTCAAAGAAAAAAACAGTCCATTGATGAAAAAAGCAGTCCATTAATGAATTATATTGTTATTTACAAAATTGTACAGTATAATGAACATGGATTAAGCCCGCTGCCCAACAATGCCAATCAGATAGCCTAAATCGTGCATCAACCCAAATTTGTACACAGCCTGGCATGGTCCCTGTCATGCCCCTGTTTTTGCATCAACCAACCCTTGCAGATTGTTGTATCATAAGATTTAAGCAACATTGGTAGACAAGATGCCCCTTAGACCTGGCATCTAAGCCCAATGAAGTTTGCACTCTGTATTGTTTATAGTATGAGGACTATCTCTCTGTAGGATCATATTTGTGACTACTACGTCATTTTCCGCAACATGGATGTCAAATATTCGAAAGCAACCTCATCACAGAGAATGATAAGACTCATTTAGTGATTAAACTTAATACTTTTTTTCAGTTTTATTTAGTAATGTTTTATTAGTTATGTGACAACAAAGTTAAATTTTGGATTCTTTTACGGTATGGTTTGTAGTCCACTTTTCGATAGGAGGTGTGAGGGGGCAATGCCCCCTGTTATTGTCAAGGAGGAGGGGCAGGGAGCGAGGTGGTCAAGGGGCATGAAACCTATCTCTAAGAAGACAAATTTAACCAAATTTTATTTTTAGGAAGAAAATTCCTAATGATGTTTTTCCACTCTATTTTTAGGAGGAGAAATCTTAAAGATGCTTTGTCAATTAAGTGTATTTATCTTTATGGACAGTCAAAGTATCTGATAATGAATTCGTATGTAATCTGTTCATCTTGAGTTAATAAACCCTGATATCTTATATTGTGGATGCTTCTTTTATTCTACTAAAAAATTTCCACATAAATCTGGTGTTTTGTCTCATACATGTTTAATGTTTTGTCTATTTAAATTATCTCTTTTATTGCAAACTTATATTATTTATTGCTGCGAAGTGTCAAGTTTCCTAACATGCCCGGTCACTGCCAACATACACCACACAGTGCCCCTATGACCTCATCTTCAAAGCTGAAATACCTTCGGCTCTTTGCAACAAGACCATGCCTAACTGCCTTATGAGCATTGGCAAACCTACAGAGCCCTCCGATTATGGGATTTGCTGTGCTCCTTGACATTACAGAGCTGTTAAACAAGGAAAATGGATTTGATTTATAAGCTAAGGCTAACAATCCAGAAAGGAGTGAGAAGTTTTAAGAAGAAGAAATGCTTTGGTGGGTAAGGTGGAGGACAAGATGTGTGTATATATATATATATATATATATATATATATATATATATAAACTGAAACTAACGACTCTCCCAACAAAAGTTAATATGATTAAAATCTTCGGTGTAATTGGGAAGTATCGAGTGTCCTTGTAGATTCTGAACATACTGCTCTTAAAGGTGGGGATCTCTGTCATTCTGACCTCAAATTCAATCTAAGCAGGGCCATGCGTGGCTTAGCTCTGGTGTAGGGTCACTTGCAGACCAATCAACATTTTCTGTCAATGTCTGTTTTACAGAATGAATGATATGAACGCTGAGCTTTGACTGAAAAGAACACCATCACATGAGGTGTTTCTTTATTTTGTCAACAGTTTTGGATAAGGGAATGGTGTCTCTTTGATTTTAAAAGAGAATGAATTTCTTCTCATATATAATTCCCAGGGTCCACGCATATAATCTCCACTTACTGTGATGCATCCAGGGATGAAGTTCGACTGTCCATGGAACTCCATCTTGAATGACTCGTCATTTCATTTATTGTTTGATGTCTTTAAAAAATATAAAAAATAAAAAAGCATCTTCATATTTACATTAAAAAATATACACTATATTGCTTGGAATTGTCCTCTTTTATAACCATACGTATATTATTCCATCACATGTACCCTTAAGTTTGTTCATGTCTTATACATGCTACAAACTTTCAAAGTAGATATAGTCATTGGGTAAATTTAATCCAATGCATCTCTATCTATTCTTAGATTGATCTTTTCTCTTCGTTATTGCTTTTTTTAAAAATTGAACTTAAAATTATAAATATATAAAAAAAAATCAATTTTATGTTTTTTTATTGGTATTCTATATTATTTTAGATGAAAAAATAAATCAAATGATTTTTAAGTTTAATTATTTTTTTTTCCCTCCAAAAAAAAAAAAATGAATTTTAAATATATATCATTATAAATAAATAATAAACAAAGAAATAGTATAAATTTAAAAAAATATTAAATTTTAATAACAAAATTAAAATAGTTAAAATACTTATTTCCTTGAGCATTCGTTAATATCATCATCTTTAACATTTACAAAGGTATTCATTCAAAGATCACCTCTCATTTAGTGTCTATACTAATCACGTGTAAGATAAGAGGGTCTACCATTATCTCACCTAGATGGGGTGGTGCTACTTCATCTTCATCCTCCCCCCTTAATGCAATGGAAAGTATTTCATTGATGGATAAGGGTGAACTCTTGTGATTTGGGTTTTACATTTTTTTTTTTTTTGAGGACAAGTGGGTCTTACACCTAATGAGAATATGCAATAAAATCTAGGACATAACAATTCAATTAGATAATATCAATTAAATAATAAAAAATATTACTCCTCATCTTCTAATCAACACTAATTTCCCCTTCATCTTCCTCTTTATATATCTAGCTATTGGCATATCCCATTCATTATTATAATATATCCTTATTGGGATGTTCATCTTGTCATCTTCTTCAATGTTCATAAGCTCATAAACTTATCACCTTAACTTTTTCAACTTCATCATCTTCAAAATTAGCTTCACCAACTTCAGAAACTTAATCATCTTAAAAAACGTGTTCATTATTTTTAGGGTCATCTTTGTTACTGAAGTTATCTTCATCATTTAGGTTAACAATATTACTCATTCCCCATACCATTCGTGTTACAATATTGTTGTCATCAACAAAAAGTCTCGTCATTGACTCACAATACAATACACATTGCCAATTGCATTGCCTCTTTATATAAGAATAGAATAAGTTATATACATAAATAAAGTTATAATAAAGATCAATCCCTGATATAGACATACATATTAAAAAATTACATAAAAAGGAAGACCAACATATGAAAAATGTGTGCATGAAAGAGATGTGCATAGGAAAATTTGTACAAATTAATTCCTGGTCACAACAATGAAGTAGCATATATGGATATTTCCCCTCAATTAATCATCTACTAATTTCAATTGAATAAATATTAATTATCAATATTTATTTTGAAATATTTATTATCAATAAAAAGGTCTTATATGCATTTAAATATGAAATCAAAACTTATATAATTTATTTTAATTTTTTTCTATCTTGTTAACATAATCTAACTATTTGTGGAATAAATTTTTGTCATTTACACTAGCACGATGGCCTTGTTCAAATGAAACTATAATTCCAAAAAAAAAGTAACCTTTCTCTTATATTTATATTTTTGACATAATTTTTTTTCCAATGTAATGGAATGCTTAATCACCTTATTATATCATTATTTTAAAAAATATAATAAAAAAATTATACACTTATATAAAAATTATTGTTTTAGATTATTAAACTTTCAAACCCTCACGTGCTATGTGTGTAACTCTCTTGGATTGATGGCATGAGGATTCTCTAAATGTAAAATCATCTATTTAAGAAGGTTAACTTAGCAATAGTTTTTGTAGCTCATATGATGGTGGTTTGTATAGATGTTGTTGACTTCAATAAATTTTTTGGTTCTAGTCTTTTATTTTTTCATATTTTTCAAGTTACAAAATCATTTCTGATAATATTGAAGAGTGTGAACTTGTCAATGACATCTTTCTCAATAAAATTTAATGATTAAACATGTAAATTAATTAATTAATTGTTACAAATACACATAAACAATCATACATTATATATATTTATTATAATCAATATAAATATATACCAAATTTCATGAATTATTCTTTTTCAAAAAAATTGTCCTCCTATTTTTCATTTCCAATCAAAATCCCAAACACATAAAATCTATAAAAGTTTCTCTCCAAAATGTGTCACAACTGGATTTTCAGGCCGTGTGGTCTCATTTTTGAAAATTCAAATCTTATCTTAAATAAAATACTTGTGTCCTCTGACCCACAAGCCTCTAATGGAGATCTCAAGCCATCTTATCTCCTTAAGGTCGACGGTATGAGCTGGTTGATATATGAATACTAATCTCAAGTCGTTCGATCTATAATAGATAAATTATTTGATCTTTTTTTTCAAATAATCATGAATGGAGAAATAAGGACCTCAGGCCATCAAATCAAGGTTATCCACGCTAATCTCCGAAGCTAATAATTCACAGACTAGCAAAGTAGAGCTAAAAAAAGAAAAGATAAATAATTAAGATTGCAAGCCAAAGGATGATTTTTAATAATTCAGAAAGCTTATCAGTATATCTAAAACCATTCATAAAGGATTCAGTAAGCACCGTTTTCAGTATGGAAGATGTAGCATTGAAAATCAGGCCAAATTTTCAATAAAGCAGGTGAACCTCAGAAAATCGATTTTCAGGCTAGTCAGGTATATAATAGGATTCGATCCCTGAAAAATAATGCCATTCACACATTAAATGCAAGGTGTGCATGCCAATTTATGATTTGAAAGCCATTATATCCAGAGATGTTTTGAAATCTTGGAGGTAAAGGTGTGCAAGTTGAAAATACTATTTAATCGGTAGTCGAGAAGATTTAATGATCTCTATTTTCAGATTTTTACAAATTTAATGAATCAGTCTGTGCAAAGTCTTCATCCCTTTGATAATTTAAATGTCTGCTTGTATCATAGTGTCCAAGTCTAGCTCTTTTTTATGTAAGAATTATACTGATCCCCTTTAATCAAATGAAATGCTACACATGTTGTTTCACTGATTTGACAATTGAGGAACACAATTATTGAAATTTCCGCAACAAAACTAACCGATTTTCTCCACTTCACCACCCATTTATCGAAATTGATTTTACTAATAAAATCCAGTTCCACTAATGTCTGTGTCTGGTGGACAATACTAAATTAAAACTTATCTGTTAGAAAATTTGAAATCAAACTTAAGAATTCCAATTTCCCACTAGTTTGCTATCATCAATTTTCGTATCTTCAGTAATATTCAAACTACATCTCTCGCTTTAAAAGTAAAACCCACTTTCTGAAAAGTCAATATTCATTTTCTCAGATTTAGTTAATTCTCACAAAAACAAATCCAGTATTAGAAATTTTACTATCAGTAATTTTCTCTGGATTGGCAAAATTAAAACTCTTCTGCCCCAAATTCATTTTTACATGTCAAGTTTCTCAGTTTTTTCTAGAACTAGACACTTAGAATTTAAGGGTAGTGTTCAATTTCAGATTATAGAATATCATTTTTTACAAGCCAACTATCTCTAATTTAAAACCCATTTTCTAAAATTTGACAAATTCCTGTACTCTGAAAATTGGGCTAAAACAACATCTCTTACAAACCCCCCAGTTTCTAGATTTCCCAAAGCAGTGCTAAAATTTCAATGGGATTAAAACCAACCCAGATTTTGAAGTTACACAAAGCCTCAACCAATGCTCTGGAATATTGAAAAGGTATTTTTTTTTACGTTCATTTTATGAAATTTAACAATAAACGTATCTAACAAACTCTTATGTAAGTAAAATTAAACCCCTTACAAACCTTCATTTTCTAGAAATTGTTAAAAGAAAACTCTTATAAACTCTCACTTTTTGGAATTTGACAAATAAAACTTTTAATACTTTGAATTTTTAGAAAGAAAATATTTTGTAAACACTCATTTTCAAGATGCAAACCCTCGTCTCTTAGAATTTGACAAGCAAAATTTATACAAACCCTTATTTTCTGATATTTGACAAATACCCAATTCTTGCAACATGCCAAGCTTCACATTACATTAAAACCCATTTCTCAAAATCAGCCCCACGCTTTAAAAGTGGCTTATAAAATTCTTACAACCTAAGTTTTGTGAAAATTAGCAACTTAATATTTCTTACAATGTTTTTTTGAATTTGTCAAATTAAATCTCTGGAAAATAACTATTTTTTAGAACTTTTTAAATAAACATTACAAACCTTTATTTTATGAAATTTGCAAAAACTGTTATAAGAACTTTTATTTTTTCAAATTCAGCAAAACTTTTAAAGCATAGAACATACCTAATTCTAGCAATATGCCCAAAATTTCAAAACATTAAAATCAACTTCTGAAATTAAACCCGCTCTTAAAAATTACCCAATGCTGTAAAATTTGGCCAAATAAGTCCTAAAAACTATTTTACGATATTAGACAAATAAGATCTCTTAGAAACTCTCAATTCTTGAAATTTGACAAAAGAAATTTTTCACAAACCCTTGTTTGAATTTTAACAAACAAAATTTCTTACAAGCCATCAATTTCTGAAAATTTCCAAACAAAATTATTTGAAAATTCACTTTCTAAAACATACCCAAGTTGAGCAATATGGTAAAAGTTCCATTGGATTAACACCCAACTCTAAAAATTGGCCCCATCATTCATATTTTCAATCTTACAAACCTTTGTCTTCTCATGTTCGAATCCTAGTGTTTGAATCCAACCTCCCTTGGTTGGAATCAATCATCAAGACAATTGGAAGAAATGATTGCAACAGTTTCACTCGGTAGAAGAGACGATCACCATTTTTCAAAATTTGGATATTGATTATCACCTCTTACCCAATGTTAAACTACGAATCATGCCCATGCCCACCTTCACTTCTACCCAACTTCCTTCAACATCCATGACATAAAATAAACTCAAGATTGGGTCCATTTCAATGTCACAAATGTAGGGTTGCCCTGTTACGTGAGCCCAATTCTCAAATCTGTGGTACTTTTAGGATAGAAAGAGAAGAGGTCGCTACTTCTTTCCAAATTTATTTCACTTCGACAATGGTGTTCCCACTGCTCATGGCTTCTTTTCAACCCCTGGGATTGGTGTGCATGCATGAGTGAAGAAGTAGATGGAGGGGGAGAGAGAGAGAGAGAGAGAGAGAGAGAGAGAGGAGGGTTTGGTGGACATCCAAGATCTATCGTAAGACTCCTTTATATAGTCAATATGTTGTCAACTATAAACCATCCTTTTCTATAAATTAGGGACATCAAAATTACTCGTTTTAAAAATTGTTAAACATTTTCCACATTTTTGTCTCATGTATAATAAATTTAAAGGATTGGTACCCCAATAAAAATGTCTTTGACATAATTAATTGTTGAATATATTAATATTTAAAAAATTATTGAAATCTAAAAATTACATAAAATAAATGTCAATTTATATATATAAATAAATGGGTGTAAACATTAAATTAAACATTTAAATTTCATTATTAAATTAAATTAAAAAAAAAATAGTTACATGTAAATAACCCTAAAAGTAAAGGCAATTTAATGGAACTTTAAAAAATCCTACAAATGAATTCACCTCTATATTTAGAAAATATAAAACTACACAACTATTTTATAAAGTTTACATTAAACGTAAATTAATAAATAGTTTTACATTGGACACCTCCTAATGGATAAGATGATGTTGATTTGTGTCTTGCCACATATGAAAGGATGGTTGGACATTTGTCACGTGTGCAGAGATGGTGATCACAAGTAACATGGTTCACCGGCTAACAAGAACTATATCTATTAAGGGCCAAGAAAATTTTAATAAATTTCGAAATAATAATCTCAAATAATAAGAAGGTACATTCATGTTATTGAGCAGATTAAAATGAGAAATATATTTATATAAATCTATAAGATATAAATTAATATATTTTATTTAATATACAATAAAATTATATTATATATTTAATATATTAATTAAATATATGTAGAAAATGTTGAGAGATATTAACATTTATTTTATTTATGTAATAAATTTTATTGATATTTTAATAAAAATATTTCATAATATATTTTACATAAATTTATTTAAAATATGTAAATTTTATATATATATAAAATAATTTATATTATTAAATTATTTTTAATTTTTAATTTTTTTTTAAATTAAATTTCATAAAAATTATATTTCAAAAACATACACCA
The DNA here is from genome assembly GCA_037957365.1 of Torreya grandis. NCBI lineage: Eukaryota > Viridiplantae > Streptophyta > Pinopsida > Cupressales > Taxaceae > Torreya > Torreya grandis. The sequence goes on from JARHVA010000259.1 coordinate 4,351,444, forward strand.
TAATTTTATTATTAAAAATATATATATATAAATGTTAATAGAAAAAAATCAATTTTAAAAAAGTTTACTAATAAAAACTTAATCTAAACAAATCATACACAAAATGACTCCCGCCATGTAAAACTTGCACCACCAAAAAATCCATGACAAATCTATCCGAAAATTAGTTGCTCCATCTAAATTAAGTCCAAAGATATATATATACAAAATTACTGAGTGAATCTGATTAAAATTTCCCATTTAACTATTCTACACAGAATTTTTCAAATTGGTCACTTTCTTGAGGAAAATTCACAAAGCAATCGATCAGGTTTGTTGTATCAGTGAAGTCTTGATCCCCATGAAAGTCCACATCAAAAATTCTTCAACAAAAAAATCAATATAGCATTTAGCATCAACCATGTCATTTACAATTATCTATATGAAATTGAATTCATATTTATAAAATAAACCAACATAAAATGAATTTTCTCTTGTGCTAAACCATAAATAATGAATTAGAAATATCCTTAAACATTGTAAATTCTTTACAATAAATGTTATTATTCATTGTCTTTTTGAAAACTTAATCATTATGTTAGTTTTATTTGTTCACAATATTCCCCCCCACACACACCTTGAATGCAAGACTGAAAATCCATTACAAATATTACTTCGTAAATGATAAAAAGATTTTTTTTTTTTAAAAGGGTAAAACGTCATCAAATTATTTAAATCTGAAGAACCCAATAAACCCCCACTTCAACCTTTTAGTGATGAACAATATGTGCAAGTAAAAATCTTTTAAGTTCTTCCTAACATACAAGATTAATGGATAGACAGACGTATTCAAATTACATCCTAAAACTGCCATAGTATTTTTTCAACGATTTCAAATTTTTGAAGACATCACAACACCTTAAGATTTCAAACCATGTTCACAGTTGTCTGCAATACTTTTAATATGATACCTTTATATTATCTGTAATGTGTGTAAAATTTTTTAAAAAAAAAGGAAAATGTCAAATTTAAAGGACTCGCTTACATGCTTTTGTGTTGCTTATTTCATTCGATGTTCTCTTTGCATTTTCTAACTCGTTCCCTTTTTTGAGTACGCTATATTATATACGCAATATTTGTAAAATTTAAAAAAAAAATCTATGCTAGATTTAGTAGACCTATTTACATACTTTTTTACTGCTTATTTCATCAGTTGTCCTCTTCTATATATATATATATAATAATGATAAATATTATAATATGATATGTAAATAAAATATTATATAAATAGATAGGTAGGTAGATAATGTCAGAAAAATAGAGCATAACAGAAAACAGAACACACTTAGATTGCTACAACAATCATAAAAATAAGATTTTATTAATCTTTTTTGATCTTTCTAATCTGTCTGTTACAAAGCTGTGCCCATGAGATCTTTAAATAGATTTGAAAGCAAAAAATAATTAGAAAAGCAAACTAAAGACTAATTTTAGTCTTTACATGCAAACTAACTCTCTAACTGCTTGAACTAACTGTTTGTTAACTATTGTGCATGCATGAGAACTGAGGGAGGTAGTTAAACATCAAGTGGAGAAATTATCTCCTGTTAACTTCAGTTTCTAACACTCCCCCTTAATTTCTACCACTAACTACTTCAACATTTACAATGCCTAAATGATTTACCATTCTTGCCACAGCTATGTTGCTAGTGGCTGCCATTGATGGCATACATCTCTTCACTCATTCTGTCTACCAGCTTCAGCTGTGATGCTGCGAGGCATACACAAGTCATACAAGTAGGAGCTTCTGCTCTCAACACCTAGCACTGTAGGCTGGTGGAATGAACTGGGCAGATCTACGCTGCTCCAAAATTCATTGGTTAACACAATACATTCGACCTCCATTTATAGCAGTCTATGGAAGTCTCTACAGAAGTCTGCTCAGTCAATGAGCTCAACAAACAACATTAAATACATTAAAGAAATGGATCCATTAGCTAGGATATGCATTAATTACATATGCAACAGGCTATGCGGAAGTCACCAAGATGTGACAAAACAATAGCTGGCTATGGATTGGTCTTTGGCATATATTTACAAAGATTTGATTGCCATCAATGTCAGGTAGGCTAGAGTACCTATGTGGCTATAGCCACATTTTCCAACATCGTCTTCAGAGCAGCATACAGACATTCTCCCCCTTAATTTGAAAACTAGTCTCAAATTGCTAAACTTTTTCAATACATTGCCTCTCATACAGAATACACCACCTTGTGAAATACATTGCCTTATATGTGGAATACACCACCACCATGCATATTTCAGTCTGATCTTGAACACATTCAACACCTCTTATCTTTGGCACTCAGAGCAGGCTCTTCGGAGCAATCTTCTTTGTAATATGCCTCTAGCTTGGGCGTTTCCTTTCAACGACACAGCTGCTCTTCCTTGGACCTAGAATTTCACCATGGTTCAATGTCACTGTGTTTACTCTTTACCGGCTGTGATTTCTTTCAGCAGATTGGTTTCTCATGATCTCTTTTTTTTCTTCCTGAGCAACTTCTCAAGACTTCAGCTTCAAATATTCTGCCATCTCCTTGTATTTCCAATTGCTAGCATAAACAGATGCAATGCTATAGCATTACTAAACATCTTCATACAAAACAAATACTCAGAATGGAATGTTACGACATTCCCAAGCAGCTAACAAACTTAATACATCTATTTCTTCTCGAGAAGACGAGTCAACTACATATTTGAAGAAATGACAGACATAAAATAAATGCAACTTCAGCTAGATTGCTGCAGCATTCAATAACATCTGACTACAAAATTATTTTCACTGGTTGGTCATTTCCACACTTTAACTCAGTGATCTGCTCACACGATCTGGAAGTCTATCACCACGAATAAACTATCACAACCACTAAAATCACTTTCTCCAATCTTCCTTCAGCTGTGCTCTCCTACCAACTCTGATTTGGCTTCTTTCTGATGATTCAACTCTTCCAACCCCAGGCTTGAGGTGGGCTCTTCATTGCACACTTTATCCTCATGCTATGAAGACAAGACATAGCTTGAATAGGCAACATGCTAGCTAGTTGTGTCTTGTTTCCATACAGTGCCCAACAATGACTGCAACTGCAAACAAACCAGACTACAGTCTGATGCGACGACATACAAACAAAAAACTCTATTATCGTCTAGGGCTTTGTTCTCACTGGGCTATCTGCCAACACTTCTATCTAGTTGCACTTTGTCACGCCTCCACCTGGGCGCTCTTCTTTTTCTGCAACTTCATGTCTCATAGCTGCGACTTCTCTCTTTCTGAGCAGCTTCACACAAATAGTCAGGGTCTTCTCCAACGACTCTACTGCTGTAGCTTTCGAAGATATACGCTTTGGACTCTCAACATATAGATCTTCGGTCATAAAGACACATTTTCATATAGAGCTACGATGCTCAACATGATTCATACAACGACATTTTTGACTGGGCTATCACAACGGATGTCGATGAGCTACAGCTCTTTCTTTTTCAACTTACAAACATGGACATGAGATTACACAAAAACTTCAAACTCAAACACTATTTCAACTTTGCAGAGACGCCGTAAAGCTTTTAACCAATCCAAAAATAGAGATGACCCAACAGATTAGGTTCAAACGGACAGTTGCACGCCTTATACAAACTACACAGGCTCAGACAAACATCTCGCTGCCTTATGCAAACTGCAAAGACTAATAGATTCAGACATAATCTCAAACTCTTTTAGACTAACAGATAATCCCTGATTATGCCAACACAAGTTTGGATAGATAAATTAAACAACCTTCAGGTCTGAACTGACCACAACTTCCTAGGATACTCTCTGTGGGCTCTAATACCACTTTGTCAAAAAAATAGAGCATAACAGAAAATAGAACACACTCAGATTGCTATAGCAATCATAAAAACAAGATTTTATTAATCTTTCTTGATCTTTCTGATCTCTCTGTTACAAAGCTGCGCCCATGAGATCTTTATATAGATTTGAAAGCAAAAAATAATTAGAAAAGCAAAATGAAGACTAATTTTAGTCTTTACATGCAAACTAACTCTCTAACTGCTTGAACTAACTGTTTGTTAACTATTGTGCATGCATGAGAACTAAGGGAGGTAGTTAAACATCAAGTGGAGAAATTATCTCTTGTTAACTTCAGTTTCTAACATATAATTGAGAGTTGATGAGACCCTTGGTCTTTATTAAAAGCAACAAAGATTATATAAAACCATGTTTGAAATAAAAGACCATCATAATAGATCAAGAAGAATATGAAGTTTTCAAAAATCTCTTTAAATAACACCACAACAAATTAGGAAATCATCTATTCTAAATCAGTCAAACATTCAACATCTTTCAATGAGGTCCATCAATGATTGGTGTACTATTTGAGAACAACCGATTAACCCGACCCAACTATGATCTCCTATGAATAGCTTGGGATCTTACGATACAAAAATCACTAAGATTTATATTAAATGATGTGTCAAGTTGGGGGAGATACATATATGACAATCTACAAACTAACTAAGATAGATCTAATTTAATTGAGTTGTCAATTGTGTTGAAGAGAGTACAATATATTATAATCATCTCAAAAAAAATTTGACAAAAACCATTTAGATTCCAATCCATTCATCTTCTTTAACCATTACTAAGTTGGAATTTCACAATATTACATGACATATGAACCATGATTAAGATATAACTTATCGAACTCAATATCTAACATTGTAATTTTTAACGTAATTTACAAATCAAAAGAAATTTGCCCATTATAAAATGACTTAGAGAATGAACTCCAAACCTAATTTGAGAAGTTTTGGACTGCATAAATTCCTTAAAGAACAATGTAAATATATGATAAAAATAATTATACTCCAACCATTTTTTGCTTTTTCATCCTGCTGGACATGACAAAAGTCACAAAATTACAAGTCAGAGCAAACGCGTATTATATATTTCTTGTTTGTCATCTTCCTTATGACGAATGGTTGAGCTTCTAGGTATGTGGCAATAAATTACCGATTACATAATTGTCAAGTTCTGAGCTGAGAAACACCACATAGAAAGCCACCCGTTCAGAGCAAGCTAATAGAGATGCACTGTACATAGGCATGCACAAGCGACGACAGGTTTGGCATGAAGGAGAAGCACGTATGACTACAAGCAAGTGCGACAAGGGCATGCAAGATTGTGAATCGTGTACATGGGATAACAAATAAGTATAAGTGTGCTGCACAATACTACAAACAAGTGTGATTGTGCTAAGAGGGATTGTAGGCAAGTGCGAGTCTAAGAGTGCTAAGTGTTGGGTGAATATTTTGTCAATCAGCATACTGATAAACAAAATAGGTTTGATCAACCAAAATAGGAAGATTGGTCACCCAAATGTGTAGGCTTACCACATCAAAATGGGACTAATCTCTCCTCTCATCAAGGGGAGGTTCCCTATAAATATAAAACACTATATATATATATATATATATATATATATATATATATATATGCTAATTTACTATAAATAACCTAAAAATAACACTCAAGGGTAGGTTAAACCATCCATCTCTCTTTTTTTAGAGAGGATGTTCACAAACCAAAGGAGAAATCCTAATGAAATGACAGAAGACACTCCTCTTCTTTCAGAAGTGTTGTTTAGTAGAAAAAAGGAATCTTTCGTGTGATGATAAGTAAATGTAACAGGGCACATCAACACAGCAGAATGAAATGAGGCACAAAGTCTCCACCTCTACTGCCAAAGAGTGAAATACGAAGGATAATGAAGGCACAAAGTCATCCCAAGATCCTTTACACAAAAACATAATAAAAAGGATAACGAGGGCACAAAGTTGTCCCAAGATCCTTTACACAGGAATAGAAAAATAGACAAACTAAAGACAATTGTAGCAACACAAAGTCTCTCTACAACCGGCTTTAGGACACCTTCCTGATCACTTTCACTAATTTTGTTTATTTAATCAAATGGACAAAACATGTATTAAGGAAACAAACATAAGAACAATTTCTCCAACAACCAAGTTGTTCCAGCACAAAGTCTGAAAAGTCACTTGTTTTCTTATTCAAATAACTAAATATGATCAACAATCTGTTATCAAAGTCTCAATAATGCCTTTCAATTTGGGCAAAATTTTGTTTCTGATGACAGAGAGAGATCCCCTAAAACAATAAGAGAGAGTCCAATATATAGCCCTCCAAAAAAGACTTGGGAGCAGTAACACATCATGTTGCATTCAATGCCTTGAATACATTTTAAATTATGTCAAGAAGATATGAAGGAATTGGGCGTATTTGCCCATTTGCTTTTCTTAGTGCAGAGAAACAAGTCACACCATTGAATGTTTATGTTCTCCAATGTCCACCTGGCGGTCTGCTTCTAGAAACATATTTCATGCATGAATATTTTTGGTCTTTCTTCATCATTCCTCCTTTCCTAGATGTTCAATCAGATCCTTGGTTCAGTCAGATCCTTGGTTTAATCACTCACTTTCCGTTGATCTTAATAACTTACACGTGGCACGTTCCATTTATAAATAGATCATGACACTTGGCAACATTCACCAGACTCTAAGAGACGCTTATTGAAAGAAGATTTGAAACTTGTAAGAAACTCAAGATGTGAATGTAGACACTTGTCACACTCCACAAAGATATAACAAGACACGTGGTAGCTTTCGCTTTGAAACAGGTAGTGACACGTGGCAACTTTCGCTTGTCTATAGAAGCTTTAGAAACATTTTTGAAAGTCCTATAGTAGAGAACACGTGGCAGTCTCCACTGAGCTTTGGCTATACTATAGAAACATTCGAGACTCATTTTAGATTCACTCAAATGCTGACACTTGGCATGTTTTGCTTGAGTTTTGCGATTCACCTGGGACCCACCATAGTCTTTACTCAATAAAAGGAAGAAGCTACAGATGTTGACACTTGGCAGCCTTCACTAAGTTTTGTAGATGGCACGTGCCACATTTCACTACTTTAAAAGTTACTAGAAATTGTGTTTCGATAGACGACACGTGGCAACTTCTACTATACTTTGTAAGGGACACATGGAGCGTTCCGTTTCAACTTGATAAGGGACATGTGGCGTGTTCCGCTGCAACTTGAGAAGGGACACATGGCAGCTTTTTGGGCTTTTATTTCTTCGGTGGGTTTTCTATTTTGACAGACTTTTCCTTTGGACAAAAATTCTGAAGGAATTCTTTCAGACAATTTGTCTAAAGGAAATCTTCCTTCGCTTTACCTCTGCTTTTTGTCGGGTTTTTTGTTAGGCTTTCTTCTTGGGTGAATTAGTCCAAAGGATTTTTGCCTTAACCATTTTATCACAGGAACTTTTTCGAAGGAATTCCCTGTGTCCACCTTTGCTCACTACCCTCTGCAAGGGTACTCGGCTTGGTTCAATGTCCTCTGCAAGGGAACTTTTTCATTTGGCTTTACCTTAGTCGATTTTCTATCGATCTCAACAGGTGACACGTGGCAGTATCTGTTGTGAAATAGGGGAGGGCATGTGGGAACATCTACTTATCTTATAGAGGCTTTGGATGTCTTTTGAGAGTCCAAAAGAAGATGACACGTGGTAGCTTCCGCTAAGCTTTAAAAACACTGTAGATACACTTGGGACTCACTTGGATTCATGCAGATGTTGACACTTGGCAACTTTTGAAACTCTTAGAAACAAAGTATAATGGGGCTCGACAGATGACACTTGGTAGCATCCGCTGGGCTCTGACAGATGACACTTTTCTTACCTTAGTCACTTTTGCCACGAGAATTCCAACTTTGCACGTTTTTGCTCATTGCCCTCCGCAAGGGCACTTATCTCTTTAGCTTTGGGGCACTCCTTTGAACCGATCGATTGAACCAACTTTAGTTCAACGGTTCAATAGTTCATTTCTTCTTTTTGACTTATTCGATTGACTGCTTGAACTAAGCTCTTTGAACTAACCGCGTTGAACCTTTGAACCCATTGAACCTTTAAACTTTTTTGGAAGCGGGGTTCGATGGTGCAATGGTTCGATCCTTCTTTGAAGCTTGCCGATGAACATTTTTGGTTGAACTAAGGTATTGAACCAGCCTTGAAAGCGTCTAAGTGTTGAGGAACCTGCTTCTTTTCTAGAACTCACTTGTTGAAGCCATTTAACCTATTAAACCTATTAGTCTTTTAACTGAAAAAGCTTGAATAATTATCAATTTTGAAAGTTTAGAACAATTTTTGAAATGGAAAAAGATAATTTTGTCTTGCAGGACCAAAATAGCTCATATATTGTCCCAAAAATGAGAGACATTTTTAGGTACAACAGCGGGCTCCAATTGGGGAACTTCCATCAATTGTAAAAAGAATTGAAGGGAGTATAATCCAAAATCTCTAGTGTCTTCATGTGTGCCATTGGGCTACGGAGTCATGTTACTCAGAAATGAAAGGCGTTAAAAATGAAAACAAACAAAACAAAAATGAACTAAAAACTATACAAATATATATATGTACAGATGAAATGATTTGGTACTTCAAGAATTGAAGTGTTTCAGATGCTGTCCATTGTGAGGTAGAGAAAAGAGCGTGCCATCTTGATACTTTAGCAAGAAGCTATTTTCACCATTGTGTTGATGGATAATAAACGAGCCCCTCCAAAGGGAGTCAAACTTTCCATGCATCCCCTTTGGTTCTCTCCTTTTGTCCCACAACAGGACTTGATCTCCAACTTGGAAATCATGGTTTTTTGCCTACTGGTCAAAGAGTTTCTTCACCAAAATTTGATGGGCAGTAATTCAGTCCACCACCATAGTTCTCTGCTCATCTAGCTCAGTCAGGCACATGATCCTCTTATCAAGGGGGCTTTCATATGTCTAATCTTCAATTGCCTTAGCCAATTTTAATGCTGGCAATTCCAAGGTGATTGGTATCTCAACATTGATACCATAAAGAAGTTAGAAAGGGGACATACCAATTGTCCTCTTTGTTGTGATTCTATCTGCCCATAGAGCATCAACCAATGCTTTATGCCATGTCTTTTGGTTGTCATCCACCAGCTTCTTGATGATAGTCACCAGGTTCTTATTGCTTGATTCAGCTTGTCCATTCCCTTGTGGAAAGTAATCAGAAGAGTGAGAGAGGGTGATCTCATAGTAGATATAGAACTAAGTGATCTCCTGGAAAGTGAAACAGGTTGCGTTGTCTGTGACAATCTTGGTTGGGACCCTAAACTTGGAAATGATATTCTCCTTGAGGAAATTGCACACTACTTCTGAAGTAACATGCTTGGTTGGGATAGCTTCCAACCACTTGGTGAAGTAGTCAGTTGATGTAAGGACATAATCATGTCCAACACTTGAAGATAGGTTTACAGCTCCAATAAAATCAATTATCCATTGCTAGAATGGTTCCTTTATGACCACTGGCTTGAGAGGTAGGACAACTAACTTGGATCTTCCAACAAACTATTGGCAGAGTTCACATTCCTTATCCACTTATATGCATCTTGGAAAAGAGTTGGCTAGTAATACCTGGCTCACATAATCTTTTGGGCAGTTACTAGAGCAAAAAAATGTCTTCCACAGGCTAGATTGTGGAAAGATTTTAAAAGTTGGCTTTGCTACTCCTTGTCCACACATCAAAGGAACACTCCATCAAGGCTCCTCTTGTATAGTCTGTTGTCACAAAGGACAAAATTGACAGCTTTCAACTTGATAGTCCTCCTTTCTTTGTAAGATAAGTGAGTAGGACACTCACCATAAGTAAGAAAATGAGCAATACCTAAATACCACTCATTCGTAGTGGAAACAAAGAGGACTGTAGGTGTGTCTTCCACCTCTACTTCTTCATGCTCTATTTCTTCTGGTTTGTTATCAATAATTAATTGGCATAGACCTTTTCCCCGTACTAGCTTTGTTGGCTTGATGTCTAGATCAAACTCCTGGATCTTTGCAATCCAATTGCCTCTTTTCATCCCAAATTCCTATTGAGTTAATATGGACTTGATTGTGGTGTCAGGAACCAAGGCAGTAGTGTGTGAATTCAAGATGTAGAAGCGGAAATGCTTGACTGCCTTCACCACTACATAGGCATGCTTCTCCATATTCGAGTACTTCAACTCATGAGCTTTGAGAGGGAAGCTCATGAAATAAATGAGAGATTCCATACCTTATTTATTCTATTGAACCAAAATTACTGAAAGCATATTTTCAGAAGCATAACTGTATATGGTGAACTCATTGTTGTAATCTAGACAAACTAGAGTTAGAGTGTGGGCAATGTCAGTCTTGATATCCTCAAATGCTGACATGCCTTCTTCAGTCCAGCTGAAAGTGGTCTTTCCCTTCATCATGTTTACAATGTGTCAAGTCTTCTCAGCAAACTAGGGGATGAACCTCCGTAAGAAATTCACATTTCTGAAGAAAGAGTGAACAATAGTCTTACTTGTAGGCAAAGTAAACTCTTGGATAGACTTGACTCTATCTAAGTCAATTTTTATGTCTTATTTGGACACAATGTGTTCGAGAAGTTTCCCCTCTATTACTCTAAAAATAGACTTCTTGGGGTTCAATGAAATGCCATTCTAGTAGCAGCGCTCTAGCACTTATTGCAAGTGGCATATATGATCTGGGCGATGCTTAGAAAAAATGGTCAAGTCATCAAGATAAAATATAATGAACTTACCCATCTCATCCTTGAAAGTAAGGTCCATTGCTCTCTGAAAGGTGGCACTAGCATTTATCAAGCTAAAAGGATCCTTCTATATGCAAACGTGCCCCAAGGTGTGGTGAAGGCAGTTTTGTGTTGGTCTGCTTCACCAACTTCAACCTGATTATATCTTGAGAAGCCATCTAGCATTGATAACATTTTTGAACCAATCACTGTGTGAAGCACTTGATCCATGATTGGCAAAGGTTAGTTATCCTTTAAGGATGACTGATTCAGATTCCTGAAATCCACACAGATGCAAATTTTTCCATTCTTCTTCCTTACAGGGACTATGTTGGCAATCCATGTGGAATGATGGATTGGGAAAATGATTCTAGCATTTAACATTTTTATATCTCAGACAGAATAGTACCTGATATCTTCAAATTGTATTGTTTGGATTTTTGCTTGTAAGGCACTGAGTCAGCCTTGAGAGGAATGTCATGGCAAATTTTATCAGGCCTAAGAGACTTCAGGTCATCATAGGAATATGCTAAGACGTCCATGTATTGGCTGAGCAAAGTAGTAAACTTGAATCTTTCCTCAAGAGTTTAGCATTTTCTAATATTCACCATTTTGGGATCTTCCTTGGTACCCAAATTTATCTGATCAAATCCTTGAGAGGAGTTTGAATCTGTTTGCTACTATTTGATGAATCTATCATGTTTGTCAAATAGCTTATCAAGGGAAACCAAGCCTTTGAGAATCTTATTCCCTTTCAGTTGCAGGAACTCCTCACCTACGTTCGTATTTGATTCAAGAGCTGGTTCACACTTCTAAGGTTCACTGCCTTCAAAATGCAGCTGTTCAAAGCTATATTTTTGTTCCAAGAAGGCAATGATTTGGTGATCATCATTGAATACATGCCAATGATTAGCATTTTTAGGCACACTTGGTCAAAAAACTAGTTCAATGGTGTCCCTATCTTCTTTGAAGTCTGAGTGAGGAACTAGGAGAGTTGTTGAAATAGCTAGTGCATCAGCTCAGTCATTAAATTCCCTGAGTATGGCAGAGATGTTGAAAGCATCAAAGCTTTTAATTTGATCTCAGACTAGATTGCGGTAGTGATGCAATCTCTCACTTTTAGTTTGATAAAGTTTCTCACCTGACAAACCACCAACTCGGCATCTCCTTTGGCATGAAGGAGTTTGATGCCTTTATCTCAAGCAGCCTTCAATCTAAGCAATAGAGATTCGTACTCAAATGTGTTGTTGGTGTTACTGAATTGCAACTTGTATGAAGAAGGAAAAATATCTCCTTGAAGAGATATCAATACAATCCCAGCCCCTGAGCTGGTAGAAGAATTGCTGCCATTGAATTTTAGGATCTAAACATCATCATAAATTGATCTTTCCTTAGATTTCTCCTTGCTTGGAAGGAGGAATTCTTCTGTGTTTGCATTGTGTTCTCTTACATCTTTTGTTATTTCATCTGATTTGATTCCTAGGTCGTCATCTACATGACTTTTATCTGCTAAAACATGAATATCCTCTGTGGTTAAGAAGTAATTAACCATTCTTGAAGATTCAAACAGAATTTGAGCTTTAGGAGCTGATGTCTGAGTGACAACATATTTTGATTCCTTTTCAGGTAGCAGCCTCTGCATGATGCCTTTGATAGGGATCCTCACTTCAGATAGGTCCATGCTCAATTCTCCACCAACATTCTTGCAAAAATTTTGCCCTAGCAGAATACCATAGGAAGCTGGGACATTGGCCACTAGAACTGTCATCTTGATTCTTTTGTCTGGAAAGGCTGCAAATGCAAATTGGGCATCCTTGATTTGTTCGAGTAGGGGTACTTGTTTATTCTCCATGGAGAAACACCTCCCAAATGTCTTGGTCAGTGTGGGACCAAGAGATTCTGCCACTTTGACAGGCATGACATTGTCAGATGCACCTGAGTATATGATGTAATTGCTCAGTTTGTGACTATTTATCAATAGGGAAACATAGAAAGGCTCTATTTTTCTAGGGGTAGTAGGAGGAGTAATGACAAGATTGTTTGGGATGGACATGTTCCTTGGGGGATCATGAGTTACCTTTTTAACATCTTGTCTTGTAGGGATGACTTTGTTCTTCACATATTCAACCAGCCTGTCTAATTGCTTAGGGTTGGCTTGTAGAAATTTATATTCAGACATTTGAATTTTGGTTTTCTTAACATGGTCAATTATGTCAAATGTCTGAAATGAATTAGGAATAGGGGAAGGCAGTTCATCCTTTTGATTTTTGGAAGGGGGAAGACTGGTATGTGGATTTGAAGTAGAAGGTGCAGAGATGTTTAATGTACTTACCTTTTTGGCCATTACCAAGTCCTTTGGCTGGAAAGGTAGAGTGGTTCCACGCTTAGCAATTGAAATTGCTGGTTGAGGTTGCTCCTCTATTTTCCCTTTATCAGCTTGTTGGGCTGACTGGTTCTTAGACCGTGTAAACACAGCATATGATCCCTCTTCTACTTTACCTTCACTTATGGGTTCATCCTGGTAGTTCAGGAAACCAATATTGGAGTCACCAGCCGATTCTTCTTGGTTTTTTACAAAGAGATCAATGCCATTTTCTTGACTCAATTCAGGCTAGAAAGAGAAATTCGATTCGGTTTCAAGATATCCTACTGTTGAATTGGTTGGGGGTGCTTCAATGGCAAGTTTCCCCTATGGGGGAGGAAGATGATTTAGCTACCCTTGATTTTTAGCAGCATTGCCTTGGTACGACTGATTTGGAAATGTCCTCCACGGCATATCTCTATATGAAGGAGCAGAAGACATTCCTTGCACCATTTGCTTTTTGAGAGCAAGCAACTCATTTGCCAACTTCTAAGCCATTGGATCAGTGGTGCCTATAGATGGATATTCATAAGATGATGAGGGTCTATTTCTATTAGGATCTCTCCTTATCTTCCTTGCCAAGATGAGATCATCTTCTACCTCAGTGGCCAAATCTTGAGCTGCAGCAAGGTCTATTTAACCAGCACATCTCAGCAGGAAACTCACTTCAGGTAGCTAAGAATTAATGAAGAAACATTTGAGATTCTCAGCTGTAGGTCGAGCAATTACAGGGATCCCGATCCTTAGCTTGTCAAATTTGGCTATGTAATCCTTCATTGGTTCATGAGGTTCCTTCTTCATTTGTGTGAGTTGGGCTAGAAGGGCATATGCATCTTCTGCAAGTTTGAATCTGGATTCAAACTTGGCTTTGAGGGTATTCCAGTTAGTTACTGACCGAGCCTGCAAGTGGTAGAACCAATTTGTAGCAGCACCTTGTAATGTCTCTACAAATAGCCTAACTGCCATGTCCTCAAATTCCACACCTATCACACCACAGGCTATGCTGAAGGCTGCAATGTGTTCATCACGATGAACTTTCTCATCACCATAGAATTTGGGGAAATTCTTTTTTGAACTGCGTGGGAGCTCATGTAGGGGTGGAGTCAGATTAAGTGGGTCAAAAGAGTTACCCCAGGGGCCTTGAATTGCCATTGTATGACTATGAAAAGCTGGAATAACAAATCTCAGAGGGGTAATTATTGGCAAAGCTTTATTAATAGCAGAAATGGAGGCTTTGCCTGGTAGTGGAGACTTGACTTTAGTATGAGGAAAGTTTCTGGTTCATTGGAGGCGAGATGGTGAAGGAGACAAATCAAAATTACTTTGTTGTACTAACTCAAATACAGGGTCAACAATACCTTTATCCCTTTGGCTTTGCGTATACCATGGATCTGCCAGATTGTGAAACAAAAATTGAAAAGAACTAACCTTGCTTTAGCTTGAAGCTTGAGGCTTCAAACTGTGCGTTCTATCCCAGTTGGCATGGAGGTGAAGGCTGATAGTAAGCTTATAATGATAATGGGTAAGACACAGAATGAAGTCTCCAGAGTCTATAATGGATAAGGGTAGGGACTACTTCAATCTAAAATTTGAGGCTTTAGATTGCACGTAACGTCTCCAGTAGAGTCGCCAAAAACTACTGGGTGAATATTTTGTCAATCAGTGTATTGATAAACAAAATAGGTCTGATCAACCACAACAGGAAGATTGGTCGGCCAAATGTGTAGGTTTATCACATCAAAAGGGGACTAATCTCTCCTCTCATCAAGGGGAGGTTCCCTATAAATATAAGACACTATATATATATATATATATATATATATATATATATATATATATATATATATATATATATATGCTAATTTACTATAAATAAGTTGAAAATAACACTCAAGGGTAGGATAAACCATCCATCTCTCTTTTTTCAGAGATGATGTTCACAAATCAAAGGAGAAATCCTAATGAAATGACAGAAGACACTCCTCTTCTTTCAGAAGTGTTGTTCATCGGACAAAAGGAATCTTTTAGGTAATGATAAGTAACTGTAATAGGGCACAGTAACACAACAGAATGAAATAAGGCACAAAGTCTCCACCTCAACTGCCAAAGAGTGAAATATGAAGGATAATGATGGCACAAAGTCGTCCCAAGATCTTTCACACAGAAACATAATATGAAGGATAATGAGGGCACAAAGTCATCCCAAGATTCTTTACATAGGAATAGAAATATAGACAAACTAAAGACAATTGTAGTAGCACAAAGTCTCTCTACAACTGGCTTCAGGACACCTTCTTGATCACTTCACTAATTTTGTTTATTTAATCAAATGGACAAAAAACGTATTAAGGAAATAGACATAAGAACAATTTCCCCAACAACCAAGCTGTTCCAACAGAAAGTCTAAAAAGTCACTTGTTTTCTTATTCAAATAACTAAATATGATCAACAATCTGAGCTCAAAGTCTCAGTAATGCCTTTCAATTTGGGTAGAATTTTGTTTTTGATGACAGAGAGAGATCCCCTAAAATAATAAGAGAGTCCAATATATAGCCCTCCATGAAAGACTTGGGAGCAGTAAAACATCACGTTGCATTCAATACCTTGAATACATTTTAAATTCTGTCAATAAGATATGCTGGAATCAGACGTATTTGCCCATTTGTTTTTCTCAATGTAGAGAAATGGGTCACGCCATTGAATGTCTGTGTTCTCCAATGTCCACCTAGCGGTCTGCTTCAAGAAACATATTTCATGTGTGAATATTTTTGGTCTTTCTTCATCGTTCCTCCTTTCCTGGTTATTGAATCAATCCTTGGTTCAATCAGATCCTTGGTTCAATCGATCACTTTTTGTTAATCTTAACAATTTACACGTGGCACATTCTGTTGCTAAACAAATCATGACACTTGGCAGCTTTTGTGGGACTCTGAGAGATGCTTATTGAAAGAAGCTTTGAAACTTGTAAGAAACTCGAGATGCGGATGCAGACACTTGTCATGCTCTATAGAGTTATAACAGGACACATGGCAGCTTTCGCTTTGAAATAGGCAGAGACATGTGGCAGATTTTGCTTGTCTATAGAAGCTTTAGAAACATTTTTGAAAGTCCTGCAGAAGAGAACATGTGGCAGTATCTGCTGAGCTTTGGCTATACTATAGAAACATTCGAGACTCATTTTAGATTCACTCGGATGCTAACACTTGCTCATTTTGCTCGAGTTTAGCCACTCACCCGGGACCCACCACAGTCCTTACTCAATAAAAGGAAGAAGCCACAGATGTTGACAATTGGCAGCATCCACTGAGTTTTGTAGATGACACATGGCACGTTCCACTACTTTGAAAGTTACTAGAAACTGTGTCTCGACAGATGACACGTGGCAGCTTTCACTGTACTTTATAAGGGACATGTGGCGCATTCTGTTGCAACTTGATAAGGGACACGTGGCAACTTTTTGGGCTTTTATTTCCTCGATGGGTTTTCTGTTTCGATGGACTTTTCCTTTGAACAAAAAGTCTGAAGGAATTCTTTCAGATAATTTGTCTGAAGGAAATCTTCCTTCGCTTTGCCTCTGCTTTCCATCGAGTTTTCTGTCGGGCTTTCTTCCCGGGTGAATTCCTTCAGACAAAAAGTCTGAAGGATTTTTGCCTTAACCATTTTGCCACGGGAAATTTTCTGAAGGAATTCCCTGTGTCTGCCTTTGCTCATTGCCCTCTGCAAGGGTACTCAGCTTGGTTCAATGTCCTCTGCAAGGGCACTTTTTCATTTGGCTTTGCCTTAGTCAATTTTTTGTCAATCTCAACATGCGACATGTGGCAGCATCTGTTGTGAAACAGGCAAGGACACGTGGCAACATTCACTTATCTTTGGATGCCTTTTGAGAGTCTCGTAGAAGATGACATGTGACGGCTTTTGCTAAGCTTTAGAAACATTGTAGATACACTTGGGACTCACTTAGATTCATGTGGATGTTGACAATTATTGCGATCCATTTATTTTACAAAGAACACGTGGCAACTTCCACAGCTCTTAGAAACAAAGTATAATGGGGCTTGGCAGACGACACTTGGCAGCATCCGCTGGGCTCTGACGGGCTTTTGCTTTGGGATTTTCTTGCCTTAGTCACTTTTGCCATGGGAAGTCCAACTTTGCACATTTTTGCTCACTGCCCTCCGCAAGGGCACTTGTCTCTTTGGCTTTGGGGCACCTCACTTGTTGAAGCCATTGAACCTATTGAACCTGTTAGTCTTTTAACTGAAAAAGGTTGAATAATTCCCAATTTTGAAAGTTCAAAACAATTTTTTGAAATGGGAAGAGATAATTTTGTCTTGCAAGACCAAAATAGCTCATATGTTGTCCCAAAAATGAGTGACATTTTTTGGGTACAACACTAAGTAGGACTATAGAAAAATGTGAGTGAGATACATGTAATTATGAGTTGAAATCCAAAATGAGAGGTGTGCATGTTGCACAATTACACAAAGGAGAAGTGTGCATGTTATGGGAGCACACAAATCATCTATTTTTTCTTGACGAGAAATGGTTTCCATTGCATCTATGTGTAGTTGCGGAAATAACATTTGAAATTGTTTCAAGGTGTATCACCTAGCTTGATTGGAATATTTCCCCACTTTGATCATTCCAGAGAGCTTATATGTGTCATGGTGGGTGCGTGTGTGTGTCACTTCAATGATTTGGTCCTTATATGTTGGGTGCAAGTGTTCAGGATTGAGATCAAATAGATATTATGTCACTATTGGCTCAAGAAGTGGAGGAACATGAGGTTTGAGAAGCTCGATATTAAACACTGGGTGCATTCCCAAATAGGGAGGTAGATTAATAATGAATGCATTCTCACTAGTTGCGCTTAAAATGGTGTAAGGACCATAGTACAGAGGCTTGATCCTCTAATGTGGATCTTTGATACACTCCATCTGAAGGTACAACACTTCTAGTGTTATGTACCTATCCAAAGTGCCCTCGACAATCTATACATTTGTCTCCAAACAATTTCATATTTCTAGGTGAGGTTTGTAACATGATTTACAACATGTTTGAAATGAACTCAGATTTCTAAAGAGACTCACTCCTCACAGCTATTGCTATAAATGAAAACCAAAGGCCATATATATGGTTATCAATTACAATTGTGTGTACCAAAGAAAATGTGTGCAACAAACAAAATATAAACCAAAATAAACAATTTAATTTAAAATTTAATAATTTAAATATTATATCAGTTAATCTTATTATTTTTTCATATATTTATTATAACTGGTTTATATATCTTAAATAAAAACTATGTAAAAAACATCAACATTCTATTTATTTCACAAATCTAAAATCATATAGACATCAGACAAGTACTACGAAAATAATATTTCTTTACAACTTTTACATAAATTTTATTACAATTGAATGTAATATTATGGCACATATGTATACATGCCATAATATTACATTCAATTGTAATCCAATTATCTTATTACAACCTTTCATTTTAAAGTATAAAAATGTAAACCACTAAGCATCGAATTATATTAATAAGTAAGTCCTCTAAATTTTGTGTAAATCCCATTGGTCGTCGAAAACCCACAATGCATAAATGTGACAAATTTTAAATACAAGTATATATAATATGCATTTGCTCTGATTTGTAATTCCGTGACTTTCGTCGTGTCCAGCGAGATGAAAAACAAATATGATATTTCACATGAAATCATTGAGTTACATAGAATGCCGACGTCTCAATCTATATTTTAAAAATAAACATATAACATATTATAATGATGTGAGCTCTTTTGGCTAAGCAACCATAAATTAAAAGTATCTATATCGTCAAAATCATATAAGATACGATCTTGACTTTAACTACTTGACTTTTTATGTTAGATACCTAAAGAGATTTGTACTCTAATAAATAAATATAAACAAACATCATCCTCATTAATTACATATAACCCTTTCAATATCATAAATAATTTTCAATTCAAAAATATTAACTCTTATATAACTTTTATTTATGTTATATTTAATTGTTATCTATTTATTAGATAATAACCCATTTAAATTTTATGTATACCACATTGGTCATCCAAAAATCCACAATGCACAAACGTAACAAATTCCATTCTCTCATTTAACGTATTCACACGTATACATCGATAAAGAAGAGGGCGTCATTTCCATGGTGGGAAAAAGTCAAGCGAGGAATGACTTTGTTATGAAATTTAGTTGAGTGTCCAAACGAATAATTTGTTCATTAATTGTAGGCCGTCAAAAATGGTGGGTTGAGGATGTCATCGACAAGTTGCCTCAATAAACTTCCAAAAAGTTTGTCGGCCAGGGTGGGAAATCTTCCACACTACACCGTCAAATAAAAGGAGACTTTGGCTTTTATACATAAGATTATATGGTGGGATGAAAATTAGTTCGAAAAATGTCATTTTTGATTTCATAAAAAATTAAATATAAGATTTTATATATAATTATGTGTTTTCTGTTATATATGACGGGATGAAAATTAGTCTAAAAAATGTCATTTTTTATTTTATAAAAAATTTAATCACAAAATTTTATATGTATTTTTGTGAATTTTTTTAGTAAAAAATTTTTTATTTTTGATTTCATGAAAAATTTAAACACAAGATTTTATATGTAGTTGCATGAATTCTTGTCGTGTGTGATGGGATAAAAACTAGTTCAAAAAAATCTCATTTTCGATTTCATAAAAAATCTATACATAAGATTTTATATATAATTCTCTGAATCGTCATTGTGTCTAGTGGGATGAACTAGTCCAAAGAAATGTCATTTTCGATTTCATAAATAAAATTAAGCATAAAAATTTATAATTTAATAAATATTTAAGTACAAATTAAATGTTTTATATTTATTTAATTTATAAGATAGTAATTGTTGGGGATCTAGAACAACAAACATGCTCTGATACCACTTGTTGGGAGAGGGTGTACACCGGAAGCACACAATTTGATTACTAATACCAAGCAACTTAATATGCGGAAATTAACCAGATTCACCAAGTAACTAGAATTCAGAATAACACAGCATATGAGAGACAATACCAAATTGTATTAACACTTTATACAGAAAAGAATACAATAAAGAAGATGCCACTTCTTCTCCACCACCTTACAGAGGTTTCCCACGCCTCAAGTGAACAGTAATTCTTCTCCCCAAAGCTCTCCCTCTCACAGGTCCCAACACCCAACTCAAATACAGAGTTGGTGTTCACCTCCCCGTGCTCCACGCACACCACAAGTGCTCCACGCACTCCACAAGCACTCCACGTGCTCCACAAGTACTCAAGGTACTTCAAGTAGATCTCCCATGAATCTGCAACAACCTGCAATTCAACAGACCATACTTATGGAAGGAACTCCCTTGCCTTCCTCTTGCTCTATCCGAGTACACACCTGTACTCCAAGTAGATCATGCCTGATACTGCTCCCTGTTGTGTTGCTGTCTGTATGACCTTGCACACCTGCAAATCAAGCAATGGTTCCAATCACCTGTGAACCTCGACCTTGCACACACATACACCTGCAGATCAACGATCTTACTTATTGAAGAACCCAGCTGGCTCTCCAATCCAGCACCAACACACCTGGTACTGTGGCACTAGGAGGAACGCACCATAGCTCTACCTCACACACAGAAGGAGCTTATAATTATGCTCTCTTACTCCCTAGCACACTTTCTCAATACAACCATGAGTCTATTATATAGATCTCATCCAAACAATGATTAGACATCTAATTACAATAATTAGATCCGCAGCTATGAGTCTAAAATTAGCACTCATCATGCAAACTCTTCGTTCGTTAGCTCACTGCCCGTTATTAACTCGCAGTCGAACTACACAGGCGACCGACGTCGGTCCCTGTCCGCCTGGGGTCGCCGACGCCGGCCGATATATGACCGACGTCGGTTGCCTTCCTGTCTTACCCTGCCGACGCCGGTTGGCCAGACCAACGCCAAACACTTCTGACACTTAGCAACTCATTCTGCAACCTCCACCATGTCTGCATCAGTGAAGCTTTTAGCTCCACAATCCTAACAGTAATGTTGTGATGATCTCAATGAACTTATTATTTCTCATTTAAAAAAAATCATGACGAATAATGTTTTTTCTGCTAATATAAATTATACTATCATTTGAAGGACAAAGATTCACACAACAAATATAAAAATACGTAATCTTCCTATTTTATTTTAACAACAATAACACATTTTTCCCATTAAAACAAATATCACCTATATATAAAACTTGTTAAATAATCCATTAATGTGTAGACAATAAATATACTTTGATAAACCAAAGTTTAATATTTATCTTTTTAATTCATTTCAAAACAAGTAATCATAAAGAAATCATGCAAAGTAATATGTTTTCATACTTCAAAATTTAATTTTAAGAACTGGCTACCCACTTAATGAAGGATTATTGTTTCTTAAGAAAGGGAAAATGATCAGACCACAATCATCTTTAGAATGTATTTGTTAGAATTTATAGAGTTCAAAACTTCTCAAATGAAATTTGGAGTTCATTCTCTTAGCAACTTTATAGTGAGTTTAAATTTCACATGATTTGCTAATTACCTTAAAAATTTACAACGTCAACACATTAGGCTAGATAAACCACATCATAATTAAAGTCCATATGTCATGCAAAATTTACAATGTCAACACATTAGGATAGATAAACCACATCATAATCAAAGTCCATATGTCATGCAACACTTCAACTTCCTACCTAGTAGTTGTATTAATATATGCATTTAACTAAGGGTTGACGCCATATGCAGTCATAGTGATAGCATGCTCTGTGTATCTACCATGTCATACATGAATTATACACTGATGTATTCTTTTTTCTATTCATTCATACTATTTAACTAATAGACCCCCACTATATTTTTACAAGCTTTCTATAAATGTAAAGAAAGAAGAAACAATCCTAAAACTTCAAGATCTAGAGTGAATTTAGTAAAAACATAAAATCACAAACCCTAAAAAAAAATTGGTAGCGCCCTTAAATGATTCTCAAAATTTAGTAAAATAAATTGTATAATAATTCACAACTATTTGTGAAATATAGGCAAATCTTAAATTTAGGGTTTTGACCACACTTTTTCCCAAATCAAAGGTCTAATACCACTTTTAATTAAATTGCTTTACCGTATTAATGTAATATCAATAACAGATCATGTAGTGTGACTACGATAAAGCATAATTTATGAATAAATGATGAGCTACTTTGAGGGAAAAACCTCCATAAATTTACAATAATATCAAAATTCACAATATGATGATGAAATACCAACAATTAACTCCTATGGGTAGCTTAACAATGCTATGGAAACACTCTAGGCTGACACTACCACCAATATTAACAAAAAGAGATAATCAAATGATTTAATCAAAATTTATGTTAGTCACAAGTCGACCATACATATCCCAATACACACTATATTCTAAAGGCCTAAAAATGAACTAGTCATTAATTACGATGTTTTCAGTGTACTAGCATATTTGTGATTTTTGATAAAAAATTAGTTTTTTTCTATAATTTATTAACTTTGAATTTTCCTTGTCCCATTTCATAGCCTCTCAACTCTCCCACTTTCTCTCTTTTTTTGGTCTTTTTTCCTAGAGCACCCCCACTCTCCTTGGTTTATATTCAGTGTCTCAACATATTGAGGTCATTTCTTTGGTCTCAACTAAGTAAGAGTGCACTCACCCACTTGGTTTTGATTTTTTCACATTAAGTAAATGGATGTCGATTTGTGTATTACTAGGCTCATAATTTGAATCTAATTATCTATATATACACAATCATTATAATTAAGTTATACCTAGAGATCACATACTATCAAGAGCACTCACAATATAAGGGGATTATTAATATTTTATCAAGATTACTCACTAGCATTTTAAAGAGCAAATAATCATTATAACATAATTTATATTTATTTTTGGAACACTTTTAATATATGATTGAAGGTTTTTTATATGTCTTAAATCATTTTCTTTTATTAAATTCGATTATTTTCAACATTTTGTTAGAGTAGTTTATACCATTAAGATCTTAATAATTATATTTTATTGTAGAGCCCTAATAACCGTTAACACATGCCTTTAAACCTCACATGGTTTTCCATAAGATTAGAATATCATGGTCAATCTAAGGTAAGAAGTAAAAAAATTGTTTTGTAAATTGTAAAAATTATATTGCATAGGTTAGAATGGAAAAATAAAAGATCAATATTAGGTGAACATAGTCATCATATTACTTCAAAACATGTTTGCCACCTATTAGAAATGTTCATAGTGTTACGTCCGTATCCAAAGTGCTCCCAACACACCACACATTTGTCTCCAAATAATTTTAAATTTTTGGGTGAGGTTTGTGACATGATTTACAACATGTTTCTAGAATCAAATTCATACAAATTTAATTGTTTCCCAACTTATTTAAAATAAATATTGAAAGTCTTTATAAATATTTTATTATTGAATTTTGATTAAATAATTAAATAATATTATCATATTATATGTATAATATGATGCTTTAATTAATTTAATTATATTATTAGTCTCCATCAAACACGGTACTAATAGTTTTATTTGAGTAAATAATTTATATTTGTTCAATGAATCAATGTTTTTTAAATGCATATGATTTTAAAAATTATATATTTTTTAAATTTTTTTGTCATATAAATATTAGAATATTCCCACGAATATTATTTAAGAATATTCTTATGTTCACATCATAACAATCAATTACTATTACAACTCATATCAATGTTAATGACTATATTCATTTTTTAATTATAACTATTTATATCATTAATTATTTTTTATTGTGAATAATATCATTACTCAATTGTTGAGTATGTCAAATATTATCATAAATATTACTTATTTTCATAAATAAATTATTTATTAAAACACATTTTGAATATATATATATATATATATATATATATATATATATATATATATATATACAATTTTCAAGTTTATCATTAATTTTTAAAAGAGTGATTTTTTAAAATATTTTGTAAAATCTTTCATCTTCTTTCTGAATTTTATTAATCATAACTATTTGAATGTCTATAGTTATATTTGTTTCTCAATTTAAAATAATATTACTAATTTAAATAATTTAATTCTCTATAATAAAATAAAAATAATTCATTAATTTAATTTTTTTAAAAGTATATGTTAATCAAACGAATTATTAAGTTATATTATAAAAATTCTAATAATAACAATATTACAAATAATTCTTTAAAATATCAATATATTCATATGTTCATTTTCATATCGCTAATTTTATGTTCAATTACAAATAAATACTACCAATACTAAGTAACATTTATTAGTTATGAATAAATATTATTAATGTTTTACAACTTAATCACGTGGTCTAATAAGAAAATTACCAACTATTAAATATATGTTCATTGAATACGATTTAATTAATTCAATTCTAGGTATTTTGATATAAAATATTTAAAGACAAGACTGGTCATGTTGTAATTCATATATTTATAGATAAATATTCATACATACATACATTCACATTCATATTCATATATATATATATATATATATATATATATATGGTGTGTGCTTCAATAGGTATAATTCACATGAAATCATTGAATTACATAGAATGTCAGCATCTTAATTTATATTTTAGAAATAAATATATAACATATTACAATGATGAGTAAGTGTATATCTAAATCAATGAACTCTTTTGGCTAAACAATCACAAATTAAGGTTATCCATATCGTCAAAGTTATCCAAGATACGACCCTAACTTTAACCACTTGACTCTTTACATCGAGTACTTAAAAAAAATTATATTCTAATAAATGGATATAAACAACCATCATCCTCACTAATTACATACAACCCTTTCAATACCATCAATAATTTTCAATTTGAAAATATTAACTCTTACATAACCCTTATTTATGTTATATTTAATTGTTATCTATTTATTCCTATTAAAATCTTTCATTCTACACTATAAAAATGTAAACCAATAAACATTGAACGATATTACTAATAACCCATTTAAATTTTATGTATACCACATTAGTCGTCCAAAAATCCACAATGCACAAACGTAACAAATTCCAAATTCCAAAATTTCATTTAACGTATTCACACGTATACCTCATAAATTCCATTCTCTCATTTAACGTATTCACACGTATACCTCCATAAAGAAGAGGGCGTCATTTCCACGGTGGGAAAAAGTCAAGCGAGGAATGACTTTGTTATGAAATTTAGTTGAGTGTCCAAACGAATCATTTGTTCATTAATTGTAGGCCGTCAAAAATGGTGGATTGAGGGTGTCATCGACAAGTTGCCTCAATAAACTTCCAAAAAGTTTGTCGGCCACGGTGGGAAAACTTCCACACTATACACCGTCAAATAAAAAGAGACTTTGGCTTTGACGGCCCCACCTGCCAACAAAATTCCCGTCGTGTGCGGTGGGATGAAAACTAGTCGCGGTTTGGGATGAAAATTAATTCGAAAAAATGTCATTTTCAATTTCATAAAAATTAAGATTTTATATATAATTATGTAGTTTTCTGTTATATGTGATGGGATGAAAATTAGTCCAAAACATGTCATTTTTTATTTTATAAAAAGATTAATCACAAAATTTTATGTGTCTTTTTATAAACATTTATCATTTCTGGGGGATAAAAATTAGTCTAAAAAATTTCATTTTTGATTTTATGAAAAATCTAAACACAAGATTTTACATGTAGTTTCATGAATTGCTATCGTGTGTGATGGGATAAAAATTAGTCCAAAAAAATCTCATTTTCAATTTCATAAAAAATCTATACATAAGATTCCATATATAATTCTCTAAATCGCCATTGTATCGAGTGGGATGAACTAGTCCAAAAAAATGTTATTTTCGATTTCATAAATTAAATTAAGCATAAGATTCGATACTTTAATAAATATTTAAGTACAAACTAAATTTTTTGTATTTATTTAATTTATAAGGTAGTGTTGTTGTTGTGATGATCGCGATGAACTTGTTATTTCTCGTTTAAAAAAAATCACGACGAGCAATGTTTTTTATACTAATATAAATTATACTATCATTTGAAGGGTAAAGATTCTCACAACAAATATAAAAATATGATATCTTCCTATTTTATTTTGACGACAACAACATATCTTTCTCATTAAAGCAAATATCAACTATATATGAGACTTGTTAAATAATCTAATAATGTGTGGACAATAAATATACTTTGATAAGCTAAAATTTTATATTTATCTTTTTAGTTCATTGCAAAACAAGTAAACATAAAAAAACTATACAAAGTAGTGTACATTTTCATACTTCAAAGTTTAATTTTAAGAATTGGCTACCTACTTAATGAAAGACTATTGTTTCTTAAGAAAGGGAAAATGATCAGAGCACAATCATCTTTAGAATGTATTTGTTAGAATTTATAGAGTTCAAAACTTCTCAAATAAAATTTGGAGTTCATTCTCTTAGCAACTTTATAGTGAATTCAAACTTCACGACTTGTTAATTACCTTAAAAATTTATAATGTCAACACATTAGGCTCGATAAACCACATCATAATCAAAGTCCATATCATCATGCAACACTTCAACTTCCTACCTAGTAGTTGTATTAGACTATAAATGATCTTCAACATCAAAATCATAACCATCATGGACACGCACACAATGTAGTTTCATACATGCAACCAATGGCATGATGTGTTCACATCTATAACAAAGTTAAAAAAAATCAAGTATGAAATAGAAGATCTGAAATTTCAGTTCACAAAATAATTGCTAAATGTCATATGGAACATTTTAAATTGTATGAAGGCCAAACGATTAAATTTCAAGGAATTAGTTGGCATCTGAGCAAAAATAATTTCAGTTGGAAATCAAGGAAGACTTTGAAGCAAGTTACAAAGATCTTCAATGATTTATACCTTCATGTCTTTAGAAAGCAAGATAGCTATTATATGAAGAGAGGTGCTCAATTTGATTTGTTAAAGTTGTATTAGATTATTAAAAATATATTAAAAGTTAAAGTTGTATTAGATTATTAAAAATATATTAAAGTTAAAATTGTATTAGATTATGCAGTTTTCATGAATGATTTTTTAATTGATTCTAACTTGAATATATAAATTTATAGAGCAAATAAAAATATTAAGATTGTGTTTTCTTTTATTAATTTTCTTTTTTAAGTTTTTTATTTGAAATGTATATATATACAAATTTATTTAATATAGTATATTTAATATTATTATTTAAAATCATATGTTTCAAAATTTTTAATGTAATAATAATTTAAGTTTTTTAATGTTTTAAATTTTATTCATTCGTTGTAAGTTTTATAAATTAAAATATGAATTTAAATAGAAATCTTGAGAACCCTATATTATGTAGAATGAAATCAATTGCACTAAACCCCCCTTACATATAATGTAGAATTTTTAATTTTAAATTATAACATATATTTCATCATTAAAAAGAACATTCCTAAATAATTCATATTTTATTGTCAGTTCAAAAATCTTTCAAATGCATAAATGTCACAAATTCTAAATATTAGAGAAAAATTAAGACCGAAACTGATTAAAAGTCATTACTTTTGTCTCCAATTTCCACATATTCATTTTTAAAGTCTTGTACGTTGTTGAAGGAGGGTGCCATTATTTCCATGGTGGGAAGCACTGATTAATAGTTTTAACTTTTGTGTCTACTTTCCACATATTCAAATTTTAAGTCTTGTACGATGTTGAAGGAAGGTGCCATTTATTTTATGGTGGAAAGAAATAATTAAAAATCTTCTTTTATGTCGACTTTTCAGATATTATTTTTTAAGTCTTACACATTATTGAAAGAAGGTGCGAAAAAATGATTAAAAGTCGTAACTCCTGTGTCCACTTTCCACATGTACGTTGTTGAATGAGGGGGCCATTCGTTCTATGGTGGAGAGAAGTTGTGTTGGCGTTGAACGTGAAGGAAACGTTACTAATAATTGACCTCCACTTTCACTGCACTTCCTGTTTTCACACGGCTTTGTAGAATTTTTATAAATTATAAAACACGGCTACGACTTTGCACTTATTTGTTTGGACACGGCTTTGCAGATTTTTTTAATTGAAGTGTGAACGACAGCCGGAGTATTATAAGCCAAAGTTCTATATTTATCATTTGTTGTTTATTGTCAGTTCACTGGGTGAGAAGTGCCGAACGAAGATGAAGATGCAGATGAAGATGGTTTCTGTGTTGGTCTTGTTTCTCTGTGCGGTGCCTGCTCACATCTCACATTCTCCTCCTTCTTATTATTCTGATCGACATGCTCTTCTTTCTTTCAAGAATTCCCTCTCCAATCATTCTCTGCACGATTGGTCTGCTAATTACAACACCTGCAATTGGACCGGCGTTGCCTGCTCTCATCGTCGACATCGTGTGCTTTCCCTGAATCTCACAGGTATGGCTTTAGTCGGCCCCATCTCTCCTTTTTATTGGGAATCTCTCTTTCCTTAGAATACTTGATCTTTCCCATAACAACTTCCACGGCAAAATTCCACTTCAGCTGAGAAGCCTTTTTCGCTTAAGAATTCTTCGATTGACTTACAACTCTCTGAGCGGCATCATTCCCTCCCAACTTGGCCTTCTCCCAAATTTAGAGAAGCTTTTGTTAGGATCAAACCAACTGACAGGCACAATTCCCTCCTCCCTAGGAAACTTGTCCTCTTTAATTTTCTTGGATTTGCCCGAAAACAGACTCCATGGTGTTATTCCTCCTGAATTGGGTATGCTTACTCAACTCGAATGGCTCGCTCTTTACACCAACTACTTTACAGGACCAATTCCTGTTGAATTGGGTATGCTTGCTGAACTCCAAATTCTTTATCTTGACGCCAACAACTTTACAGGGCCAATTCCCACTGCCCTTTCCAACTGCACTCATCTCCAAACTTTGTCATTATATGAGAACCATTTGACTGGCCACATTCCCTCGCAGTTAGGCAAACTAACAGAGTTGCAAGGACTGTATATTTATAGAAACCAGCTTAGGGGAGAAATCCCGAGCTCCATCTCTAATTGTTCTCTTCTTCAATACATTGACTTATTCAGTAATAACTTAACAGGCCACATTCCATTGCAATTTGGCAAACTGTCAAAGTTGCAAGAACTGTATTTATGGGAAAATCAACTAAGTGGAGAAATCCCAGGCTCCCTTTCTAATTGTACTCTTCTTCAAAGGATTGACTTGTCTAGTAACCAACTGAGCGGCACAGTGCCCTTGGAGTTTGGCAAATTGCTCAACCTTCAGCGGCTTTTTTTATGGGGAAATCATCTGATCAGCGGAAGCAGTGATTGGCCTTTTCTAAAAGCCTTGACTAATTGCTCGTATTTAGAAATACTATATTTGTCTAATAACCATCTCACTGGCATCTTACCCACTTCAGTTGGCCAGCTATCAAAGCTCCTCTCCATTATAAAGCTGGCCTCTAATAAAATTGAGGGAAACATGCCAAGTGACATTGGCAACCTCACAAAGTTGACATTGTTAGATTTATCTGACAATCGTTTCAACGGAACCATTCCATCCACACTCAGTCAGCTTCAAAATCTTGAACAATTGTATCTGCACAAGAACAATTTACATGAAAGAATTCCAAAAACTTTGGGTCAAGCAAAAAGGCTTGGGTTGTTATCATTGAGTGAAAACATGCTTTCAGGGAAAATTCCAAATAGCCTTGGAGATCTTCCACAACTAAGAGAGCTGCTTCTTCATCACAATCAACTGTCAGGGAAAATACCTTCCAGTTTAGGGAGATGTCAAACATTGGAAAAGGTGGATTTGTCTTACAACAAATTGGAAGGAAGCATACCTCCAGAAGTTGCAGGGCTTCCAAATGTCCATTTCTATGTCAATATTTCCAGCAATTTGTTACATGGTTCTCTTTTAGAAATGAGCAAAATGGTAATGGTCCAAGCTATAGATGTGTCTCTCAACCTCTTCTCAGGTGAAATTCCAGATGCACTATCAAATTGCATAGAATTGCAATATTTGAATCTTTCTTGGAATTCATTTGATGGTCCAATACCAACATCACTCACAAGTTTGAAAAATATTCAGAATATTGATCTCTCGAGCAATAATTTGTCTGGTGCAATCCCAATGGATTTTAGCAAAGTGAAAACACTTCAGCATATCAATCTCTCTTCAAACAGGTTAACTGGAGAGGTTCCAAAGGGAGGAGTTTTTGAAACACTTGATGAGTCAGCAGTTCAAGGAAATCTTGGCCTTTGTGGTGCATGGATAAATTTGCAGCCGTGCTCTTATTCAAAACACAAACAACTTAGAGTCTCCAAAAAGGTGATAGTACCACTTGTGGTTGGTATTGCAATCTTCATAGTGTCTTTTTTGTTCCTAGTATTTTTCTATAGGAGACATACTAGCAAAGGTACTCCTACCTTCAATGTAGGACCTACAAGAATTTCATATGAAGAACTTGTAGATGCAACTGATGGGTTTAGCCAAACCAATCTACTAGGAGCTGGTAGTTTTGGATCTGTTTATAGAGGGATTTTGAACAGTGGTAGAAATATTGCTGTTAAAGTTTTCAATGTACAAGATGAGAATGCTCACCAAAGTTTTATGACAGAATGCAATGTGTTAAAAAGAGTTAGGCACCGAAATGTGATTAAAATCATTTCTTCATGTTCCAATCTTGAATTTAAAGCATTGGTTCTTCCATTCTTGTCAAATGGAAGTTTGGAGAGATGGCTATATCCTCAGGGAGTAGATGAATATTGCATATTAAATTTAAGTGACCGCATAAGAATAGCAATGGAGGTAGCACAAGGAATGACATATCTACATCATCATTGCTTTGTGCAAGTGATTCATAGTGACCTAAAACCAAACAATGTGCTATTAGGAGATGATATGACTTCATATATAGCAGACTTTGGCATTGCCAAACTACTATTTGGGAATTCAATGGATTCATTAACTTCTACAAATGCACTCAAAGGCTCTGTTGGCTATATTGCACCAGGTATAAATTTTACATTATTATAATATACATTAAATTATTGGATTGTTTATGTATTTTATATTCTAATGTTTAATATGGTTTGAGAATAAACAACAATTGTATTGTATTACAGAGTATGGAATGGGTGAAAGGCTCTCAACCAAAGGAGACGTATACAGTTATGGAATTTTACTCTTGGAGTTGTTGACAAGGAGGAGACCAATAGATGACATGTTTGTAGAAGGAATCAATCTACAGAAATGGGTAGGCATGAACTTTCTAGATAAAATCATAGAAGTGGTGGATAGTATTCTTCTTAGAGATGCCCCTGAATCAGAGATATCAATGGTATTGGCATGCCTTACTCAATTAATACAAGTAGGATTGGCTTGCACAAGGGAGTTACCTCAAGAACGCCCAAATATGATGGAGATAGTTGAGAGAATAGAAAAAATAAGAAGTACATTTCTTGGAAGCCCTAGAACTTTTCAATTGCCCATAGATATCTCACCTTTGATCAAGAGTAACAGTCATAGAAGAAATACTAATATGGAGAGCCATGCAAATTGGTCTACATCTACATCTACATCCTAGCTCTTCACTCAACAATAACAATAGTTCATATTATTATTTTTTAATAAGTTTTCTTATGAAACAATATATTTTTATTTTCTATATAAATTTAATATATTATGAAGGAAAGATCCCATCTAATATTGGTTCAAAATCAAGAGTTTTAAAATTTATGTGTTTTTTTTTTAAACAAATATGATGATATGTAAGGTAAACATAGATATTAATTAAATATACATTTATAAATAAAACTAAATTTGAAAAAAATACGTATTATTTTTTATTTTGTTATGTTTCTTCATTCTAGTATTTCTTATTTATAAAGGAAGAAATGTTTCCAGAGGCAAAATTTAGCTAAATAACATGTTCTCCCATCCAAGAGTCTAAAGTAAGCTAAGAAAAAAAACTATAAAATATTTTAATAAGATAAACAATCGAAAAATGTTTTGTACTTGCCATGGAATGAAGAGGGATTGTTAGGAACAAATCCTTTCATGTAAAATTTAGTGGGCATTAGATTTTGATAAATGGTGGGGTAGTAGAACATCACATGTTTTCATTAAAACAAAATGACCAATATATAATTTTGAATTCCCTCTTGTTACAGTTGTGAACTTTTTGTATGAGTACAAAATTATCAGTTAGTTATTATTTTGTCTCCATCTTTCTTTCAACTTAATTTTTTAAGTATATTTTAAAAATAGTTTGGAAGGTTCAAATAAAATGGTTTTTCGTCATAAAGAGAAACATATACTTACATCATCAAAAGGAAGTTGTTTTATATTGTATGAGTAATTTTTAGCTCTATTGTTTTTCATAAATTTTGAACTTTTGTCTCTATTTATTTATATGTTACTTAAATTTAAATAATTTTTTTTATAAAACTAAAGTTGTATAATTTATCTATTTTTAGAAAAAAAATCAAAATATTCAAAAACACC
This sequence comes from Torreya grandis, assembly GCA_037957365.1. Lineage (NCBI taxonomy): Eukaryota > Viridiplantae > Streptophyta > Pinopsida > Cupressales > Taxaceae > Torreya > Torreya grandis. The sequence continues at coordinate 4,384,116 of JARHVA010000259.1, forward strand.
TTTCATAATAAAGAATTGTTAAAATGCACTTTAAGAAAGTTTTTGTTGTCTTCAACATGGTAGACTTAATAGAAGACAACATAGTAGAGTTAATGGATAAGAAATTGCCTAATGCTTTTCACATTTTCATTTAAGTTTACAAAAAAAAATTGTAAGATATAAATCTTTCAAATATTATTGTTTTTGTTCATGATTATGGGACATAGATTGCATTCTACTAGGTTTAACAAATCCCACATATGATTTTTTCCCCTCTAGCATCTATTGTAGTATATGTAAATATTATTTCTTGTTATGCATATCTTTGTTGTATGGTAATTTGTGAGTATATCATTATTATATGGTATTATGCTAATTTATTTTTATTTATTATATATTATACTAAATGTGCAATTGTTATATGCTTGGTATAGTATCACTAGTATCAACATGTGGTCTTGACATTTAATCATATTTTTATTACATCATTTGCTTATTATTAAAGCAAATAATAGGATTATAACTATGATATTTAGAGATTGAAAAAAGGATTAATTTAATTTGTTAAGAACATAAAATAAGGATCAAATTCAGAATAAAATTGAAATACTTTTTCATATAATGGTTTTCTATATAAATAATAGATTTTTTAATCTTAATTTGCCCAATACAAGTTTCAACAAGTTTATATATATATATATATATATATATATATATATATATAACACCATGAGAGAATTCAAATGCATAAATATGCTATTAAAATTAGTTAAACAAAATTACATATAATAAAACTAACTAGTTTTTCCAATAACACGAGCATTTTCACTAAAAACCACCCTTACTACACAACGACTTCAATGTGTGCTTCTATAGGTTAACATCCATATTTTATTCAAAATTTTAATTTGAACTCACATGAGTAATCCCTTATTGTTCTGATACAAATATATAGAGGTGATAAAAAATACACTCAATTTTATAACATGTAATTTAGGGTCTCCAATCCCATCATATAGCCAACAATGTTTTCACTAATCCCACATTTATTAAGTTGTAAACTAAACTTGAAGTGACTGTGATCTCCAAATAGATTATTTTATTGAACAAACTTCATAGAAATTTTTGTATCTTCATGTTGAAAAATGTAGTTGTATCATAGAAGACCATCTTGACATCCTAAAATATTTACATTTGTATGGGTATGGTATGAGTATGATGGTAGATAGAAGTCTATTTATTGTGTTATTTTAGTTATATTTTCCCTGGTCCTACACAGACAAGACTACATACAAAAAATACATAATTAGTAGAGATCTAGCCTATCACTTAAGTTAATAGACTAAGGTGCTCACCCAAGGTGCAACAAGAAAACACTGAAAACCCCACTGATATAAAAATATATGTAATAATAACATTAATTTAACAAAAAGTCATACAAACCCTATCAATATCCCAAAAAATGTTAACTAAAACACATCAACACATAAATGAAAAAAATCCTTTTATTCTCATTAATAATCAACATAAAATATGCATCAAAAAGTATAAGAACACCATGAATATACAAATATTAAGAATTCACATTACAAAACATATACAATTGGATTTCAAGGCTATTTTCATTTTAAAAACCCTAAGTGTACTTTTCTAATGCTATTCAAGTCACTTTATCTACAAAACATCCAACATATGCAAATTTCCTAGTGTCAAAGTGTTAAATAATAGGTGTTAGAAACCTAGATTGCACCCTACTGAAGGTTGACATATTTATCTAAAATTCCTTCACACCTGGACTAACATTGGAATGATCTAAGGTGTGGGACACCTAAACTCAGACCAGACCTTTAGTTTTGATGAGGCTAACTCCTCTTATGTATCACTTATGCATTGCTTATTAAAACCTACTATACTTTTAGGGATGAAAAGGGTTAGAAGGATAATTAAAAGGGAAATCTAAGCTACTGATGGTAATACACCTATATTTCTAGTTCATCCACTCTTTTTAAGCTCTTAAAACACTGATAAGATAAGCAAATAACTGAATCTACAACTCCAAATGACTCCTATGCAATAATATTTTGCATAGAGGTTTTATCAAGTGATCAAACCATGAGGGAAATGATGTAATATACTTGATTCAAGGCACTAACCAATTAGTATAACCACTATCATCTTAGTCAAATGACATCAAACACTGAACATGACTTGCATAAGATGGCATAATAGTAACTAGGTGAGATTAGGACTTGCCAAGGGAGAAAGTACTACCACATGTGAAAAATAAACTTACATAAACACACTATACCATAATATGGAAATATAAAAACAATCATTTATTCATATTAAAAGGTTACAAATCTCAATCTTGGCAGAGTTCTATCATGCCCAAGAGAGGGATCTTAAAAATTGGCTTGAAAACATGAATATATAGAAGATGAGAGAGAAATAGCCAAGAGATTGGCGTATAAGAGAGAATAGAAGTGAAATAAACATAAAATCAAGTCAAAATAATCTTTTAAAATTTATAACAATAGTCTTCAATATATCTCTTTTTGTCTAAGCCTTGCATGATCTTTGGCATTGGAATGAGATGTTAGGTCATCTTGACTTGTCAAATCTCCTTTTGCATGATTTTTATGCCATATTTTAGATAATTAACTCTAATTGAAGTGATATTAAGATATGTGAAATTCCTCTCTTGCATGAAGATCAATAAAAATTCATGATGATTAGTAAGGATTAGTCAACTAAAGTGATTGACACTTTAGGACTAGTTAACTCCACTTAAGCCCTTTCAATGCATGAATTAGAACTCAAGATCCATCTATGCATGGAATCTCTACTTGAACTTCAGATATGAATCATGAAAATTCCACATGATCTCCTTTGATATCCCTTCAATACCATTCTTTACTTGACTTGTTTGATCAAATAGGCCTAGTAACCTAGCTTTTTGCATGTGATGGATCTTGAAAACCTATATAAAACCATGAAAAAATGAAAACATGGTTACATTATACCTGAAAAAATCCATTATATCATAAAATAGCTCCTTCTTATATTGAAACATTTGCAAATTAGTCAAACGGGTTGACTAGGCTAGCTTTTCCTTGATTTCTTGCAGAGTGATTGTTATGGATGAGCTGAAAAGGACAATTTTAGGAATATTTATGAATAAATTATGATTTTAATATGAATAAAAAGTTTTTAAATTTGATCGTCATGGATTGGAATTCATTTAAACTGCCTTGTACCTCATCTTTTATGTTTTTTTCTCACAAAAACCTATTCTTGCCAAATCCATACAACATTCGTAAAACTAATGGCCATTGACATGAATCTATGAGAGTATAATTCATGATAAAATCTATATTAAATATGTTTCAATTATTTTTATTGAATAATTCTTCATATCTTTACAAACATGTCTACTAGTGGGGTTTTGCAAGGGTTTAAGAGTGTTATGTGATCTTAACGATTGTTCATAAAGCCTGGGCCATGAAAATCATAACTAATTCCAAAATTTTTTAATTTATTAGGAACTTTAACTCCACCAAATTATTAATATTCTCATGAAAAATTAATGAAATAGGGTGAGTATGTGAAATCTCATCTTAGATTGGAAAATAGGCTTTTCAAGCATTGTCTGGTACTCCTTGGCCAAGATGATAAATTTTACTACTTACCTATGGCTCAAAATTGAAATAAATTTCCATTAGGACCTTATTATAATATTCATGATGATTTAGAGTGCCCTCATGACCTTGTTTTAGCTCCTTCTAACCCCTTCTGGTGACCTTATCTTAAGATGCCAATAATAAGCATGGGTATCTACATAACTTCTTCAATATATTGACTTAATTATGATTTTAGAGGCTCATATGTAAATTTTTTAACATGAATGACCTGTATATGATGATTTGAAGTCATGGAATAGGCTTTGATCAAACCATTCCTCTTCACCCGACATAGAAACAATTGCTTGTTTTGACCTATTGACCTATCTGCTCTTTTAAATGTATCAAATGACCTTTGATGATGGATGTATAAGTTTTATTGAGATATTTTAATATCATATATTTCCTATCATCTCCTTTGAATGTGAAATTACCTTTTCTTTCCTTGATTTCTATCTCAAAATTGCCTCTTTTTTCTTAGTCCGTACAACTGAGGTATTGTATGTACCAACCAATTGGTCATGGAGGTGTTTAGGGTAGTTTTTAATACATTAAATTTTATTTCATGGCTAAAAAATTCCATCTAGATGCATAATTTATCTCATTTCCTCCATCAGGTGGTTATGAGGATTTTGCATGGGTTTTAGAGGTCCTTGTCTTCTTAAGGATTGTTCATAACATACAAAACTTCAAAGGAAAATAAATTTACATGAAAATTTTATATACTTACCCCATAATGGTAATTTAAAATCATGGTCTCCCATGAAAAATACTCCTCAAGTTCTCTATGTGGTGAAGTTTGGCTTTGAGAGGCTACCAAGACTATGTGTGTAAGGAAAGAGCCTGAGAAATGGTGTCAAAACTAGATTTATAAAAATTATTAAATTAAATATCTTCTAAAATGTTAAATTTACCTTCCACAATTCCTCCAAGTCTATCTCACAAATCAAAATCTCATGAAAGAGCCCAAAAGCGTGACTGTGTGCCTTGAGGATTTTAGGCCTACCTGCTTGCATTAACCCTCAAGGGCATGGTTTGCTTAGATAATGGAGTATTACCACCCCTAATTTTTTTTTAAAAAATATTTAAAACACCCTCCCATTCTTATCAAAACATTTCCTTTAAGTTTCAACCCTCTTTTTCACCTGTATGCACCTTAAGAACACTGCCTACTTGGATCTTGATTGTGTTTTGATACGCTGATGATTGTGTGAAAACCTTAAGTATCTCCCATAATAAAATTAAATAAAAAATATTTCATATGGTTTTATCAAGTCACAATTACCATATCCATAAAATTTCATTCCATTTGGATGCTTACTTTGCCATGTAGGCTCATTTTACTAGAAACTAGATTGAGTTGCCTGCTTGGTCTAATCTCACTAGGCTTATGATCGTATTTATCTATTTTCCACCTTGTATTTGGATATAAAAATGTGAATATTCCCTTAATTCATAATTTATCTCCTCCTTGCATTGGTATCATCCTCCATTGGTCAATCTACAACCTCATTCCACTTATGTATGACCTCACTCCTTTAAGAAACCTGCATTGTGACTATGTACAAATAGTGTTGTAGGTGGGAATGATGTAATTTTTGGTTTTTAGTATTTAATTCAACATTATTTAGTTCTTTATGACCATTAATACCACTTTAAACCATCCTCACATACTCCTTTTGGCACTTGACTCTTCAATCAAGTTGTTTTGGCCTTGAAAACTGTCATATCCATACAAGTGTTGTACCTTCATATACAAAATCATGTTTTTTCCTTAATTGTTTAATCATTTTGTTGTATATGTCCTTTTATCAATTTTAATAACTCAATATATTTACAAACTTCATTTAACTTGAATGGTTTATCCATTTCTCCTTAGGCCTTATAACTGTTCTATTGAAGATGCCATGTATGGTTATAGGTTGAGTTCTTAGTGACCTTGAATTTGTTCTTATAGATTGAGGCCCATAATGATGTCTTAACCTCATTATCATAATTGTCTTGAAATTGGTATGAAACTCCTCAATAATTCGTCCTCTCAACTTTGTATACTAGCTTGAAAGATCCCTTTAGCCCTATGATGGTTGGAGGTCACTATTTGGTGTGGTCTTGGCTGAGTGATTGGATGTTTGGAGTGGTATTAAAATTTATCCCTTTATGAGTTTACATATTTTTATCATGAGAACCACAAAAAATCATGAAACTACACAATATGAAGAACCGTGTCCTTATGCTCCATGAGCTTAAAACAAGCATGTGTACTAGCAACTCTTGATTTGACTGTAGGTGGTCCTTTGGGATAAAATGGCTGAGCTGATGTCATGAACAATAATAACCTATTATCTTGAATTTTTTTGAGTTTATGTCATTATTTTAGCTTACATGGAACTCCTTTATGCCACTTTGCTTTAAAACCCTTGTCTTTAAGAAAGGCCTACCCTTAAACATGGTTGTAGGTGTAAGTTTGAGTTGTATGACTTTAGCACTATCCTTGGAACACCTTCCTCAATATGTGTGTGAGATTATGTCATCATGTTTTCACTTGATAACCTCTTTTTAGATGAACTTAAACATGAGACCTTTTTATCACCATCATCAAGAAAACAAACCTTCTCTTTGATATGCCTAACTATACCCTTGTCTACAGGTGGTTTTATAGACTAAATATTAGCTTGATGGTGCTTGGATCTTTAACAAGGTGACAATAGGTGTAAACACCCTTTACTTGTCAAAATTTCTCAAAAAAAAACTCCAATAATCTCCTTCGAATGGTTCCATCATGAAAGCTACTTGAGGCATTGTACCATCAACATAGTTGTGGATGATCTTAAGGCTGGTCGTAGCTTGCTTTTTTCACCTCTTTAGCCATTCTTGAACCTTACAAGCATCCTTGATTGGAATATATATTCAAATTATCAATCTCCATACTTAACTATGCATTTTATGGTTAATCTAGTCTCTATAAGCCTAGAAAAGTCTCGAAACTTGTGAAATCATATGACTATTTTAGGTGTATTCTTATTCAAGCCTCTAGATGATGTTTTCTTGGTCAACATACCCTATTTGAACCTTACAAGGTTGTATTACTTTTATCTTTCATTTTGAGGTTATTCATATTGATACTTGGTCATGCATTGATTTCAATATAGTCTCCTTAAGCCTTGATAGACTTCTTGATCTAGTTGAGATCTTAAACTACTATAGACTACCAATATGTAGGCCTATAGGTGTGACTTCAAGACACTTGAAAACCTTTTCATGGTTTCTCAAGGGTTTATGACCTAAGATATGTCTTAATTGGATTAAGAATGCCATATTTGTGCTCATCTTTACTCCATACACATGTCATGACCAAAACCTCAAAGACCATGCCCTTTCTCTTCAATATGATGACTATGTACATGTTCCATTGTATGGATAGAACTTGGAAATTGTCCTTAAGGAAGGCTCAAATCATGAAATGATCATAGTTTCTATCCTATATTCTTGATGAGATAATTTTTGCATATGCCATTATTAAGACACCTCATTAATATGCTTGGCTTAGGTTCTTCATGACAAGCTTATACTATTGGTGTCATGATTGTAGGTAAGGTTATTGGTTGTAGGTGATGATGACAAGATGTGCATAACCTTTCTTGAGTAGCTAAAATGCCTTTCACCTACTCTTGTCTCTTTCTTATGTGGATTGTGTAATGGAGATGAATGGAGAGGGGCAGAAACATGAATGAGGATGAAAACTTTGAATAAAGGGTGAACAAAACATGAAACACAGTGAAAAGATAGTGTAAAATAGTGAACATGAAGATAGACAAGATGGAGATGTGTGGAGCATGGATCTTAGTATGTCATGACTAGTTTAAAGTTAAAATGGAAACATAATCTCATCCCCTACTGATGTATCACTTTGGAGGCCATTGGATAAGGACAAGAAGGCAAATTTGAAACCTAGGACTATGTTAAGTTCCTTAAACAATGCTAAGAAACCTTAGTTTTTGCTAAATAGGAAATTTAAGATGCCTGAAAACACAAAGATGTATTTGATATGAATCTTTTGAAGAATATCATGGGAAATTTTCATGAATAACATATGAAAACATGAGGGAGCTCCTTACAAACATGAAACCAAGAAATTTCTAAAGCTCTTTCTCTCTCATAGATCATATAAATCTCCTTTACATGTTTGTATAATACATATTTACACTTATTTTCTTCTTAAGATTTGTTTGACCCTCACACATATGAAAAAGACTTGATCACTGCCATGGAAATAAATTATATGTCCCAAAGAATCCTTGCAAATTTGAATTTTCTTGAAATGATGCTTTGGTGAGGAGGAATTATAGAAACTTGACTGCCTTCCTAGATACAAGACTACAGGTGTATGACATGACTTCAAATAGATGATTCATGAGGGAGAGTTATCCAATTTGAGAACCACTTGATCTATTAGGAAGCTTTCTAAGTATATTTTATCTAATAAAAATTTCAGCCCTGTATCTTCTCTCTTAGTTGTACCAACTGCAAACTTGAAGGCCTATCTCTATGTGCAAAGAAGCCAATTATATGTAGGGGATTATTTTTGGACATATTCTGCCTCCTTCAACCATGAAACTTTTCTGGAACCCTTTTCATGTTTTTCTACTTCTGTTCATGGCCTCCATCGTATGGATGGTTGTATAATTCCATACCTTTCTTTGAAATATGCATTAAATAAGCTCTTTTCTGCCCTTTGATTTCTAAGTTAAGCTTCCCCTGCCAAAATTAGAAGGTAATAGAAGATACACAAGTCAAATACATGTTAAGACAAGCTTTTTTAAAATCTTTTTTCACCTTTTAAGTGTGAAAATTGGCACGTGGGAGCCCCAAAATAGCCCTTTTCACACTTGAGCTAGCTTTAAAGTGGCCTTTTCAAATATGATACTTTATGGATAATATAATGTCATATGTATGAATCTTTTAAAAGGTAATATGACTATTTTAATGGTATTTTAATATCATATTTTAAATTTAAATACCAATTTCATCCTTTTGTGTCAAAATAATCATAATTGATCATCATGAAGAGGCTATTGATAGTACCCTGCAAAGTTTTGGATTATAGTGGTTGGAATTTGGCTTTGATAGGATAAATTACCAATATTTATAGTGACTCATAGGGGTTGACCAACCTGCTGGTCAATAGAACCTAATGGATTTTATATGATAATGGCAATCTAAGACATGACAACATTATTTGATGACTCTCTTGAACTCCAAACAAACTCTAAAAATTTGATAAATCTCTTTTGACTACAACAATAAGAATAAAGGGAAACAACAACTAAACTAAGAAACAAGGACAACTAACCTAAGGAAACATGAAAACAAGATAAACATAATAGAAAAGAAGAAGACTACTGCTTGTGTTATTCACTTATTAAAACATGACAAATCTAAAACAAGTAACCTGAAGTGAAAAGATTTCTTCCAGGGTCAAATGGAAAGCTATTTTATGCACCATGGAACTTTGAAACATGTTTTCCATCTCTTGATAGCCTCTTCTTACATATTGGAGAAATTGGATGTTCATGGCTTCTTGATAATGCATCTAGGCCTTGAACTTTCACTCTCAGGTGCATGGATTGAAGATATGGATCCAAGACCCAATCATCCTCCTCCTATATTATTTTAATTTACAAGAATAATGCTAATTGTTCTTCATTCATGGGTTGTAAATGATTTTATATGTATTCCATTGTACCTTCACTCTATTCCATATGAACAAGTGACTTATCAAGATCATCACAATTGACTTCTTATATCTCTTTAGGCATGCTAAAGGACAAGATCTCTTCATTTGATTTGTGTTCATGAGAAAAGATTTGAGGTACCACCTCAACCATAACTTTTTCATTTTTATAATCATCATGATCTTGTTCTTCTTGTGTGCAAATTTGATAGATTCAATAGTTGATTGGTCTTTAACATCCTTAATAGGAAGTAAGAGACCTTGATGAGCCTAATATTCATTACAAATATCCATATATTTCTGCCAAAAGTAATCATCCTTACCTTGACTCTTATCCTCTTTGGTTGGATTGCACTTATCAATGGTAACTTCTACAAGTTCTTGATGAACAACTTGATTAAGAATAATTATTGTGTGATCAGGAGACTCTTGAGAAACAACCTTTTGTTGCATATTGGAAACTTTTTCTTCTTAAATCTCACCTTCCACTTGTAACTCATCTTGCAACTCATCTTATTTGACATTATGAAAGACTAAGTCATGGATATCCTTACCTAAGTGTCTCAATGATGATGTCTCTTCATATTCAATTGAAACCTCTTTCTCGTCTCCTATCACTTCAGCTGAAACTTTTTCATTCCCCTCACACAAGAGAGGCGCGTTCTCAAGAATTAGCATGGTAGACCCCTAAAAATAGTCAAGAAAATGAGAAAGGTCCAAAGATGTTACCATAGATTATTTATTTTGCTCATGGAGCTGCTCCTCTTGCATCACCTTTACCTCCTCTCTCTATTACACTATTTCTTGAATAACTTTCCATGAAGGAAAGGACATGAGCTTTTGAGGAGGAAGGAGTGGAGGCTAAATGATATCCTTTTTGATCTTGACTTATGCTTGAAAGTTATTATTTCTTCTTTGACTATTGTACCTGATTCTAAGTCATGAACTTAGGTTTAAGAACCTCTTGAATTGCACTTGTTTCAGCCAAGGATATGAATAAGGGAATTTGTTGTTGTTTTACCTTTACAACTACCACTAAATACTAAAGATGTTGATTTACAAGATGAACTTGATTGGCTAGATGATCTTCAAAATCATGGACCAACTGATTAGATATGTCTCCCTATAAAAATGAATATGAAGTCTCTTGTATGATTTTCTATGAAACATGAAGATTAGCCTTTTCAAAACATATTTCTTTAGTCTTCTAAGGTCTCTCTTAGATGGACTTCCAAGTAGGAAATCTTGAAGAGTCTTGGATTGAATATTAAGGGTTGTGATATACATTGGTTTGACATTTATGAAGGGAAAAGGGAAGCTCTATGAGAACATGTTGTTGATTTTGATCACAGTGGTATTTATCATAGACCACTAACCTCTCTTCAATGCCTACAATTAAACCACTTATGTCTAGAATATCGGCACTAAACTTTGAATGGCCTTACCTTATGAAAGATGCACATACCTCTTTGGATTGCTACAAAAGAGATCTCATGTTATGAATTTCACGCTTGGGAATTTCCTATCCATATATCTTTTGAGTGTCTATGCTTACCATTTGATTCTCATAGCCAAACGAGGTTTTCTTAAAACTTGAAATGGATGGTATTGGGACTTGATTACGCTGATCAGGAAGATAATGAAGTTCATAAGGCTCATCATAATGTTGATATGAGTCACCATAATATTGATAAGGCTCTATATATTATTGGTGATGATAATCATAACGCTGATATGGATCATGTTAAGATGCATATGGATCATACTAGAACTATTGATAAGGAGATGAATGACATAATTCTTCTCTATAAGCTTCCATAGTGTAGAAGACACATGAAAATAAACTGAATTATGAACAAAATTTTCCTTTTACCTCTAAGATGAGGACTATGGGAGTAATTGAATTTTTTTTTGAACATTGATTTACTACAAATTAGTACTCCAATGGATGAATTTGCATCCCACTAGGCATGCCAAAACTGTTAGCAACCTAGATAACACCGTATTGAATATTGATAGATTGCTCTAAAAATCATTTACACCTAGACTAACATTGGAATGATCTAAGGTGTGAGACACCTGAACTTAGATCAGACCTCTAGTTTTGATGAGGCTAGCTCCTCTGATGTATCACTTATGCTCTACTTACTATAACCTACTATACTTTTTGGGATTAAAATGGTTAGAAGAATAACTAAAAGGGAAATTTTTGCTACTGATGGTGATACACCTTATTTTTGGTTCATCCACTCTATTTAAGCTCCTAAAACATTGATAAGATAATCAAATAACTAAATCTACAACTCTAAATGACTCCTATGTAATAATATTTCACATAGAGGTTTCATTAGATGATCAAAGCATGAGGGAAATGATGAAATAGGCCTAATTCAAGGAAATAAATAGTCAATATAACCACTTTCAGCTTAGTCAAATGATATTAAACATTGAACATGACCTACATAAGATGGCATGTTAGTAATTAGGTGAGATCAAAACCTGTCAAGGGAGAAAGTACTACCACATGTGCAAATCAGCTAACATAAACACACTAAACCAAAATATGGAAATATGAAAATAGTCATTTTATTCATCTCAAAATGTTACAAAGCTCAATTTTGGCAAAGTTCTATCATGCCCAAGAGAGGGATCTTAAAAATTGGCTTGAAAGCCTAAATATATAGAAGATGGGAGATAAATAGCCAAGATATTAGAAAGTAAGAGAGAAGATAATTTAACTAAACATCAACTCAAGTCAAAATCAGCATTAAAATTGATAATAATACTATTCAATATATCTCTTTTTATCTAAGCCTTGCATGATCTTTGGCATTGGAATGAGATGGTAGGCCATCTTGACTTGTCAATGCTCCTTTTTCATGATTTATACAACACATTTTGGATAATTAACTCCAAATGAAGTGATTTTAAGATATGTGAAAGTCCTCTCTTACATGAAATTCAAGAAACATGCATGATGATTAGTCAAGGATTAGTCAACTGAAGTGATTGGTACTTTAGGACTAGTTAACTCTACTTAATCTCTTTCCTTGCATGATTTAACAATCAGTATCAAGATATGCATGGAATATCCACTTTAAAATAATATATTAATCATGATAAACCTGCATGAGCTCCTTTGATATCCCTTCAATGTCATTCTTTACTTGACTTGTTTGACAAATAAGCCTACTAGGCCAAATAGGTCTAGTATCCTAATTTTTTCACTTGATGGATCTTTAAAACCTATATGAAACCATGAAAACATGGTGATATTAGACCTAAAACAATCCCTCGTATCATGAAATATCTCCTTCTTATCTTGAAACATCTACAAATTAGTCAAACATGTTGACTAGGCTAGCTTTTCCTTGATTTCCTATAGATTGGCTATTTTGGATGAGCTACAAAGGACACTTGAAATAATATTTATGACCAAATTATTATTTTAGGGTAAATAAAAATTTCCAAAATTTTATCTCTTTGGATTATATTTCATGTAAACTGCCTTTTACCTCATCTTTTATTTTATTTTCTCTCAACAATCTATTTTTTACTAAATCGGTACAACACCCATACAATTAATATCCATTTAAATTAATATATGAGAGTATAATTCATGATCCAATTCATATTAAATATGCTTCAATGATTTTTATTGAATAATTCTTCATATCTCTACAAACAAGTCTGCTAGTGGGGTTTTACAAGGGTTTAAGAGTGCTCTGGGCTCTTAATGATTGTTCATAAATCCTAGGCCATGAAAATTTGAAAAAATTACACAAAATGTTGGTGTATTTTTCCCTTTAAATCCAAAAAAGTCCTCAAATTCTCATTCAAAAGGTATAAAGTATGGTGAGTATATGAAATCTCATCTTAGGGTGGTAAACATGCTTTTCAAGCATTGTCTAGTACTCCATAGGCCATATGACTATTCTATTGAAGAATCCATGTATGGTTGTAGGTTGAGTTCTTAGTGACATTGACTATGTTCTTATGCTTTGAGGACCATCATGATGTCTTAACCTAATTATCATCAATGTCTTTAAACATCTTGAAATGGGTATTAAACTCCTAAAGAATTCTTCCTCTCAACTTTTTATACTAGCTTGAAAGATGCTTTTAGCCCTATGATGGTTGTAGGTCAATGTTTGGAGTGGTATTGGATAAGTGATTGGATGTTTGGAGTGGTATTAAACTTTATCCCTTGATTATTTTACATCTCTTATTTTTGATAGCCATAGACAATCATGAAGCTCCACAATATGAAGAACCTTGTCCTCATGCTCCATGAGCTTAAAACAAGCCTGTGTATTAGCAACTCTTGATTTGACTGTCAGTGGTCCTTTGGGATAAAATGGTTGAGATGATGTCATGAAAAAGCATAACCTATTCTCTTGAAACCTTTTGAGCTTATGTCATTATTTTATCTTACATGGAACTCCTTTATGCCACTTTGCTACAAAATCCTTGTCTTTGATAAAGGCCTTCCCTTAAGCATGGTTGTAGGTGTAAGTTTGAGTTGTATGACTATATAACTATCCTTTGAACACATTCCTCATTATGTGAGTGAGATTATGTCATCACATTTACACTTTATAACCTATTTTGATATTAACCTAAACATGAGACCTTCTTATCACCGTCATCAATAAAATAAACCTTCTCTTTGATATGCCTAACTGAACCCTTGTCTTTAGGTGGTTGTATGGACTAAGTCTTGGCTTGATGGTGTTTGGATCTTGAACAAGGTGACAAGAGGTGTAAACACCCTTTAATTTTCAAATGGTATAAAAAACAACTCCAATAGTCTCCTTGAAATGGTTCCATCATGAAACCTACTTGAGGCATTGTACCATCAACTTAGCTGTGGATGCTCTTAGAGCTAACTGTAGCTTGATTTTTTCACCTCTTTAGCCCTTATTGAGCCTTACATGCATCCTTGATTGAATTATATACTAATGTTATCAATATCCATATTTAATTAAAAAATTTAGGATTAATCTAGTGTCTATAAGCCTAGAAAAGCCCCCAAACTTGTGAAATCATATAGTTGTTGTAGGTGTGTTCTTATTCAGGACTATAGATGATGTTTTCTTGGTCTACATACCCTATTTGAACCTTATAATGTTGTATCAATTTTATATTTCCTTTTAAGGTTATTCATCTTGATACTTGGCCATGCATTGATTTCATTCTAGTCTTCGTAAGCCTTGATAGACTTCTTAAACTAGTTGAGATATTACCCTACTATAGACTGCCAATATATAGGCCTATAGGTGTGACTTCAAAACACTTGACAACATTTTCATGGGTTTTCAAGGGTTTATGACCTGAGATATGTATTAATTGGATTAATAATACCATATTGACTTCTCATCTTTACCCCATACCCATGTCATGGCCAAAACCTCAAAGACCATGCCATTTCTCTTTAATATAATGACTGTGTACATGTTCCATTGTAAAAATAGAACTTGGAAATTGGCCTTAAGTAAGGGTAAAATCATGAAATGATCATAGTCTCTATCCTATATTCTTGATGAGATCATTTGTGCATATGACATTATGAATACACCTCCTTAATATGTTTGGCTTAGGTTCTTCATGAAAATATTATACTATTGGTGTCATGACTATAGGTAAGGTTCTTGGTTGTAGGTGATGATGACAAGATGTTCATAATCTTTCTTGAGTAACCAAGATGCTTTTATCCTACTCTTGCCTCTTCCTTATGATGATTGTGGAATGGAGACGAAAGGAGATTGGTGGAACCATGAATGAGGATGGAACACTTTGGATGAAGGGTGAACAAAACATGAAACATAGTGAAAATATAGTGTAAAATAGTGACCATGAAGATAGACAAGATGGAGATATGTTTAGCATGGATCTTGGTATGTCATGACTAGTTTGAATGTCAAATGGAAACATAATCTCATCCCTTTCTTGATATATCAGTTTGGATGTCATTGGAGAAAAAAAAGAAGGCAAATTTGAAACCTAAGACTATGCTAAGTTCTTTAAACAATGCTAAAAAACCTTATTTTTTACTAAACAGGTAATTTGAGATGCTTGAAAACACAAAGATGGATTTTCTATGAATATTTTGAAGTATCTCATGGGAAATTTTCATGAATAACATATAAAAACATAAGATAGATCCATACAAACATGAAATCAAGAAAATTTCGAAGCTCTTTCTCTCTTATAGACCATACAAATCTCCTTTATATGCTTGTATAATGCAGATTTGCACTCCTTGTCTTCTTGAGATTTGTTTGACCCTCACATGTGTGAAAAATACCTAATGGATTCCATGGAATGAATTAAATATTCCAAATAATCCCTAAAAACTTAAATTTTCTTGAAATGATTCCCTGGTGAGGAGAAATTATAGAAAACCAACTACTTTACTACATGCAAGATTGTAAAAGTATGTCCTGACTTCAAATGGATGATTCATGAGGCAGATATATCTAATTTGAGAACCAATTGATCTATAATGAATCTATCTAAGTCTAGTTTCTCTGAATTTTTTTAAAAACCTATATCTTCTCTCTCCTAATTGTACCATTTGCAAACCTGAAAGCCTATCTCTATGTGCAAAGAAGCCAATTATCTATAGGGGATCAGTTTTGGGACTGTTCTATCTCATTTATCCATGAAACCTTTTTGGGAACATTTTCATGCTTTTCTAATTTTGTTTGTGGCCTCCATCGTATGGATGGTCATACAATTCCATACCTTGCTTTGTAAAATACATGAAATAAGCTCTTTTTTGCCATTTTATTTCCAACTTAAGCTTCGGCCACCAAAATTAGAAGGTAATAGAAGATCCACAAGTCAAATACATGTTAATACAAGCATTTTTATCCTTTTTCTCCTTTCAAATACCAAAATTGGCACGTAGGAGCCCCAAAATAACCCCATTTACACTTGTACTAGCTTTAAAGTGGCTTTTTTCAAATATGATACTTTATGAATAGTATAATGTCATATATGTGAATCTTTTAAAATGTAATTTGACTATTTAAATGTTATTTTAATACCATATTTTACATTTAAAGACCAATTTTCATCCTTTTGTGGCAAAATAATCATAATTGATCATGATGAAGAGGCTATTTATAGTATCCTAAAAAGTTTCAAATTATAGGTGTTAGAATTTGGCCTTGAAAGGCCAAATTACCAACAATAGGTTGAGGGGTATATTTATAATTCTATTAGACCCACTCAACCATTGCCCACTGGTACAAATTAGCTCTACTTATCTATTTATGCCAATTGTAAATCCATTTGTCCTCTACCTGTGCATATTATTAAAAAATGCTTATCTATTATAATTGATCCTTGATCATCTACGTGGTGTGTCATTAATGATTTAAATTTGTTGGATATACCATTCATTGATCCATTTCTTCTTCTTCACTTGCATTTGTTTCCACCCAATCTATTTTTTTTGTAGCTTATGTATTGCACATCATCATTTGTTTTCCTAACATGCACATCATCCTTCTTCCTATGAGTTGAGTCTTCAACACATTGTAAGATGACTAAATTAAGTCTGTGTGTCTCTTGTCACATCCTCATACTTAGCCATTCTTATAATTTTCCTTATTCATGTAAACCCTTGCCAACATTCCCCCATACTACCTTGTTGTCTATCTTCATACAACTTCATATTGAATCTTCTCATGTTGTGATTTAAAAATCTAAGAATGATTCCCTAAACATTATTCTAAAAATAACTCTAATTTTTCATGGTTTCATTGATAAACTGCTTGACATCATGTTCAATGTTTCCAATTTCTTCCATCTTTGTAATGTCCTCCCCTCTCTTGAATAATATTATAACTTTAATTTTAGTTTTTCTTTAAGTTTTTCATATGTTTCATGCATATTGACCTCTTAAACCAACACCGAATCATAGAAACTCTCTATTTTCCATCTTACTCCATGCACTTTTTCTTTACATGGGATTTCTAGGCATTTAGTTCAGTCATCTTATTTTACCTCTCTGGCATGTCCTTTTCCTTAATCACAAGATTTATAGCCCTTTGATTTTATCTTTCAAGTTTTTTCATCTAATAATTTACATCATCTTATATGTTACCAATTCTATAAAAACATGCCCTTCTACATCAAATTTATTTTCTGCTTATGTGAGAAGTTACTTCAATTCCTCATCCTACTTCTCCCATGCACTTATGGTCACTTTTATTTTCCTATTTTTTAGTTGGTCCTCTTATGATTACATAGTACTAGCCACTAGTGTCTCTCAAAATAAGATTTAAATAGTTATGTTGATCTTCTCCACTGGTTCTAACCCTTTGTGTCTGACTCTCCCTAATTTTGCATTCTTTCCTTATTAAAAAACATGATCATTCAATTGATTTCACTTAATAATTATTTATTTTCTTTCATTTCCTTATATGATTTCTCATTATCTTCCTTAGTAATATTTTTATAGACTTTTAGTCTTCTCTTCCAAATCAATATTGTAGTGCACCATGTACACAACTAACTGAGCCAAAGCCAACCCTGATTACTTCACGTTTATTTTGTGTGAATTGAAATGGACAACCCACCATGTCATATTGATGTCTTCAATAAAAAATTATGTTTCTCATTATCATTCTAAACATTGGATATTAATTATGTACATCTAAAATTTTGTGTCAATTTTGCATGGAGATGTCCCTTCCCTCTTCATGATGGTCCCTTTCCAATTAAACCCCCTAGAATTGAAAATGATTAGTATTTTTAAATTTTTCCTCTTCATCTCCTTTAATTTAATCTATGTTCATAATCATGTTCATTTATTACTCCTCTTGCTCGAGTTCCTTTTAAAAACTTGGTAGTTCAGTACATGTTTTCTTTTATTTCTTTCTTCTCCTCACACATCCACTTTCCTATTTTTTTTATTATGATCACTTTTCATGCCATATTGATGTTTCTAGCAAAGATTCAACCATCATTACATATTAGCCTTGATGATATCTCAAAGATTCACTTAGTAGTGAATACAACTGAGGATTGGTCAAGGATTTATGACAACACTATTTAATCAATCAATTTTTAGATCCGATCTCCTCCACTGGTTGGAGTGATCTAGACCCTAAACCACTCCCTTCTTTTTATCTTAAAAAGAGGTCAACCTTGAGAACAAAGATGTTGCCACTACATTATTATCTCTTCATGGTTGAAGATTTGGCATCACCATCCTCTACATTATTAAATACCTCCTTCAGATCCTGCTTGACTATGCTCAAACTTGTCCATGGGCTCTAAGGGTCTCGTATCCTATGTAAAGGCCTATTATCAAAATCAAAATGTTGGTTTTTTACTTACTTGTGTGTAAAAATGAGAGACGATGGGATTTCCCTTTCTCAATGCTCAACTAGTTTGCAATAGACATTTTTTTATCAAACCCATGCTCTCTCCATCCTTAATGACAACATCATAAAAAATTTTGTCCAACTTTCCTCTTTTATAAAGTCAAAAGTATAAAAATATTATGTGCCTATTACATCAATTTTGCTAAGTAAAATATTTGATTATTCATGGATATTTATAGTTGGCACATTTGATTTGGTTATTTTTTTACTAATCTATGATATATATATTGTTATGAGATAGTAGGATATTGCTTAGGTTACATGTTACATTGTTGTGAGTTATTTGTAGTGTATGTATTTGCATTACAAATATGTTGATATGTTATTTCAGTTATATTTTATGTTATATATTTATTATGTTGATATGATCTAACTACTTGCTTATTATGAGGTTAACATAGGAGAATTCATCCTTTGGAGCATGCTAGAAGGAGAAGATCATCAGAGAGGGTGACATAGATGGAGATGTCAGAGGATGACAAAGAAACCAATAATAACCCTACACACACCACAATAGTTAGCACATGTTAGAATGCATAATGAAATGGGTAACATAATATGTTTATTTATGAATTGCATTAGATAGTTGATTTTCATGATTTTCTAAGCATAGGTTAAATGATTTATGAAAACCATTTTACATAATTGATGTGTATGTTCATTAAATACTTAGAAAAAATGTGATTTCTTAGTTAAATTAAAATCTAGATTATTAGTTTTTGAAATTGTAATTAAAATTCTATGATGATAAATGATGATTAATAAAATTAGTAAATTTATGGTTTTTTTTAATTAATGTTAAAATATATTAAAAATTTGAAAATTACCATGAAAAAGGAAGGAAAAATTAATAAATAAAAATAAATGAAAATATTAAAATTAAGAAAAAACCAAGGAAATAAATATATTAAAAAAAGTAACAAAAAAAAAAAAAGAGAAAAAATGTTTTAAAAGAGGGATAGAAGGGAAATTAAGAAAGAGAGGATCACCATAAGTATTTTGGAAGAGGAAATTGGAAAAAGAGAGTATATAAAAGTGGGGAGGAGGGGCGGGGAGGGATGTGGCGTGGGGCATCACAAAAGGAGAGGACACAAAGGAAATCAACAAGCAATCCTACCAGGTAGTTGATACTTTTCAATTATTTACATTCATGCTAAATATTTTAATAGTTAGGGAAGAATAAAATATTGAATGGATTGAATGCTTTGTATGTTTAATAGTCCAGACAATCTAAATAAGTATATGATAGATTTATCAGCTATTTCATACCTTTATGATATCCTGGATGTCCCATAGAAAAGCTCTGAATAACCTAGGCTAGGTGAATTCCACTTGTACATCCTTATAGAGGCGTCAACCTACATGTTTTGTTGAGTCGATTTATATGGTTATATACATTTCTACATAAAATTTTGGTGGGGCTGGTAACCTATTAGATGGAGTGGAGTAAATATGTCTTTATAACATATATTAAATGGAATGTTATTTAATAAATTATATATATTTGGGAAGTATAGGAGTCAAACTGAATTGGGATAAGAGACCAAACTGTAAATATAAATCAGAAAATTTTAGAGGGGCATTGTTGTATTTTGTTTTAGGATGCAATGATGTTAATACCCTATTTATTTAAGATTCAAATTGAGTCATTATATATAATAATATTATGACTCATCCAATAGCATATTACATCTCTATATATCATCCTCATAATGCCATATCTATCATCTATAATACTATTGCATCAATTATTTTACCATATATTTGCTTATTAGATATAGTCACTCTATATCATAGTAATATATATCATTATTAACAATGACTTATTTAATCATTTGCTTAATACTCAATATTTCATTATGGATTTTATCATTATGGAGTCACTTATTTTATTAGTGGCTAGTATAAGGTTAGGTCTTCACATATATCTGACATTGATTTCTAGACTGTATAGTAAAATATGGCATCATATTTCCCTATCGAATAGTATAATAATGAATCACTGTACATCTTATTTCACAGTGTGTAATAAATGAGGGGGTTGATGAAACAAGTTCACAGTCTTATTTTATATATATTAGATCCACTATATATTCTATTCTTAGATCTTGTAATATATCAATGGCATTTGTTGCACTTATAAGTCACAAGATGTGTAATATATATTGAAATGTGTTGTCATATATTAATAACCATGTTATTTTGGTGTTGTTATTATTATGTTTCTAGCCTATTTAATATATTTGGTATATTGTTAACTATAAAGTTATCTCCTTATATAATTCTTACCCTATTATATATAGAGAAGCTGCCAAATTTAGAGGTATATCCCTTTTATATTCATCATTTACTTTAGTGGAATCATTTAGCAATATTTTGGTGGATTTATAAAAATATATAAACCTACAACACCTTAGATTTACAAAGAGGAACTAGTTATATAGTAGAAAGTATATAAGAATGATATTAGTATAAGTTACTAATTAAGAAAAAAAGATTTTAGAAGAATTAAAAGTATAATTTTGTATTAAATAGGTTGAAATTCTCTATGTTGCTATAGGAATCCAAATAAAAGTCAATTCCATTTATTATAACAAATAACTATGAATTTGTATATATGCGGGTCTATATAGGTAAATATAAACTTAGATGGAATTTTGATGGGATTAATCTGGTAGCAAGAATGTAGAGAATATACTTAACTGGTAGTCATAACTAAATGATGCGTCAAAAGAGAAAAATATTTTTAAATCTAAAATTGTCTAAGAAGGATTATAAATCATAGTCAATCTATTTGTTATCATAACAGTTGATTAACCTCATGAAAATCTTATTTTTGAATATTGATAACTGTAGGTGTTAAATGTGCTTATTAACATATACATGTAAATAGGGGGTGTATTATTAAAATATTTAATTTCCACGGTTGAATTATAAAATATGTTAAATAACTATGTATAATAAATCTTAATGAAGGTATGTTGGGTGAATATTTTGTCGTCAACTAATTGATGACAAAATGGGTATATCAACCACAGCATAGGGAGATTTATGCCACAAAAAGTGTGGATTTACCAGATCTGGACGAGGTAAATATCTCCTCTCATCAAGGGGAGGTTCCCTATGAATATTTATATGCTAGATACATATATATAATTAAGAAGAAAATAACACATGGGGTGGTGTAACAGCATACACCTCTCTTTTTTCAGAGGTGATGTACAAGAAGAAAGAGAGAGAAATCCTCGTAGTGGGTCAATAACATCCCTCTTCTTTCAAGGAATGGTATCCAACCTAGAGCAGGAAATCACCTGAAGTAAATTATAAAAGTTCACAAAGAAACTCACGTAAGCACAAAGTCTTCCGTAGCCTCCTTCACCAATTTAGAACAAACGTAACCGTAGAATGAAATGAAGCACAAAGTCTTCGCCAGAAACTGCAAAAGATAACTAAATCACAAAGATAAAAATAGCTCAAAGTCTATCTTCTACCTTTTAGAAATGTTCTCAGATAATATTAACACACCCACTTTGCTTATTAAATTAGATAAACAAGATATTACCAGGAAAAAGGACATAAGAACTATTTCTTAAATAACACAGATAATTTCAACACAAAGTCTGAAATAAACCTGCTTCTCATTCATTTAACAAAATATGATTTACAAGTTTGAGCACAAAGTCTCAAAAAGTGTTTCAATTTCGACAGAGTTTTTTGCTCTTTATTATCCAAGATCCATTTACAAAAGAGGTCTCCACTATATATAGGGAGAAACTCTCAAAATTTAGAAAATATTAAAATACAAAAATATCTTAGTCAAAGATGACTCATCTTTGACTTTGAGATATTTTTTTGAACTTTTTACATGTAATTACATATTACAAAATTGCATGCAGTTTTCACAAGACAAAAGTGCATAAGGAAAGAAGAAGACAGAAGGGGAAAAGATTTCAGTTCTTACTGCCAAACTTCTGTAGATGAACATCGTACATAGTAATAGATGCCTAAATTTCTATACTATCTAGTGCAATCGTGTTCTTGGAGATGACTCTGGCTCTAATTAAAGCATCCTTCAATGTTGTGATAGCCTTAGCATGACCAGTTAACCTAGATTTTAGATTATCTAGAGTTAACTGAGTGTCTAAAATATTATTCACAGAAGTCATTAAGAAAGATTTCTCTTCAAAATCTCTTTGAATCATCCCCTTGAAACTTTGGATCATTTCTTCTGCTGAGAGGAATTGGTTATCCCTGGAAGCCAAGTTGCAAGGTAGCTCTTTCAGTCTATTGAGCAGGCCTGTGTCACTCTTCTCACTATCATCCTTGGAAGATTTGAGATCTTTAACCAACTCCTTGAGCACCTGTACCCTGTATATCAGTGACTCTTTGATCTTCACATAGGAATCTTTGCTGAAAATGACACCGATAGATATCAAGGTGCTTTTCTTCAGATATTTCATCTCCCTCTATTTGCTCAGGTATTCTTTAGTACTGTCAATATCCTGAGAGATAAGAGAGAGAAGGTCATCTAAATCTGCCCTAACCTTTTTCATTTTGTCTATCTTTTTAGCAACCTCTGTAAGCAAGGAAACTCCCTGAGTATGCATTTTTTCAACACAGTCCTCCAGGACTTTCCCCTTCAAGTAAGTCTTCTCTTCCTTTTGAATGACAGGGTCGTCTATAGAGAAAGCCTCTGGAGTTGCCACTTCAGGGGGAAGAGTGAACCTCTTTATTACTGCCGTTAGCTACTATGTCTTGGCCTTGTAATAATATTTTATCTCTTTTTCTCGATCAAATTTTTGGACCATGATGTCCATAGCAGACTAAAGATCGCTTTTCACACCTTCGTGAGTAACTTTACCAAGTTCAACATGAGAGATGGAATAGCTGCTCATTTCAAAACCCTCAAGGGTTGCGTGCTGTGGAGGCTTAGCTATTTCTAGGAATTTTTGCCCTTTTTCCTCATCTCTGCTTGAAACTCAGCCTCAGATCTCATGATAAATTCTTTCAGTATGATCCCTTTGGCTACTAACCAATCATTGGTGTTAGCCAATATCGGTTCAAATCTTTTCCTTAGAGAAGTTAGTTCCTTTTAAGACCACTGAGTTGGAGGAAGAGGGGAGCCATCAATCTTTTTGGCCAGGTACTTGCTGTTGATAATGCTCCCGTCATCGACCAGATTAGAGGGGATCTCTGCAAGCCCCAAATATTCAATTTGTTCTAGGATCAACTTGCTATAATCCATTCTCCTGATTTCTTCAGCTGTCCTCAAATCTATCTAGATGTCCTCGATCATGGGCTCATAGAATTGAGTCTTCTGCCTGATCTTGTCCTTGACTCCCCTGTAGTCAAATTTGTCTCTTCTCTTGAATTGTTTTAGAGTGATCAGTTACATCTCCATTTCCATGACCTTGGATTTGGCTACTGTCGTAATAGAATACTTGCCAATTTTGACTAGAAACTTGAAACCTAGCTTTTTTAGCTCTATTTGTCTAGTATGCACAACCACCAGTTGTCGGCGAAGTTCCATTAGAACCAACTTGTCAGAAGGGAACCTGGGGAGCATATAGGGGTAGCCTTGGAAAAAGCCAATCTGAAGGTAGCAAAAAGTGGGAAATTGGAGGAACATACACCCATAGTCATTGACGACTGTCCAAGCTTCATCAGATACTCTCTTCTACTCAAGCTGAGGGTCGAAGAGGCATAAAAATATGGCAAAGAAAGCATCATTTACCCTTTTGAAATGGCGGGTTGACCCTTGAAATGTCAACTAGGGGTAATATGAGTAGACTAGGGTGGTCTTTCTATCCCCTTCAGTCGTTAAACCTGGGATGGTTCGCATTGAAGTAGCTATGTACAGAAGGTACGAGGTCATATAGAACCTGGAAGAACTTTGTACCTTGGTCAGCTGCTAATGAAGGGCATTGCTAATCTGCTCACCCCAAAAGATGACCTGCTTACCCTTGAGGATGATCTTAATAAATAGGTACATCCACTCACGAAATTGTGAGGAAGATGGGAGGCCTCGCACTCTACTGAGAAGGGTGATCAAGTCACCAACTTCTTCAATAAAATCACTCCTCAAGAAGTTTTGTGGCCATCTAGATAGACTGGACCTGGGCATCTTCAACCACCTGTTATTCATCACTTTCTTCGCCCTCTCAGGGTCTTTGTCATACTCCTTTTGGGCTTCTATGAAGTTGATCTTCAGCACTTCAGTAGCGGGAGGGCACATGAAGACTTTGTTGATGAACTCGGGATCCAGCCAAATTATCACATTACCACTGGCATCTGAGACTGACCTTGTCTCTTTGTTGTAGAAGTGAGCACATTAGAGGATGAACTTTGTATGATGTGCTGCCACTCGAAAAGTGGCAACCAAGTGGATGTTATTTTCAATGATCTTCTTTATTTCAAAGCTTCATTTCGTCACTTTCGTTTGAGCTACGAACTCGGCCATATCTACGTGGCCAATTTCAATGTCCCAGATGTCGTTGACATTGGAGGTAATCGAAGTGATCGAGAAGATGCCCTGGTACTTGTACTTCATCATCTTTGCCTTTTTGGGAGATATCTCTAACATTGAAATTGGTCTCGATCGAATAGGTGTTGATGAGCAAGAGCCTTTACAAAGAATTGTAGCCATGATCACATAATTAGGGAAAAGGGAGCGAGTTATGAAATTCGTATATCAAGTGATTATGACCATGGGAGGATACTTTAAAAAGGCCAGGTCAGAAAAAGGTGCAAAAAATGAGGAAGGAAGGGAAAGAAAGGAAAAGATGAAAAATCCTCTGAAGTTAGAAAAAATTGGAGGAGGAATGCAGGGGCGGTGAAAATCACTGCCCCTGCATGAAGAAGTCAAATAGTGTAAGGGCGGCAAAATTTGCCGCTCCTGCAGGAACGGCCTGCTTGGGCGGCAATTTTTGCCGCCCGTACAGATCAAAGAAGGACAATGTAGGGGCAACAAAATTCACCGCCCCTACACTTCTGACTTGCATCGGTAGTAATTTTTATCACTGATGCAAGTTTTGAGGGGAAAAGGTGCGCAGGCGGTAAATTTTGGTTCCCACACAGGGGAGGCATGTGTGGGTGGAAAAATTTGCTGCCTGCGCAGGTAAGGGCTGCGGAGAGGGCAACCAAAAGACACGAGTGGCTAAAATCGCCACCCATGCTTGGTTTGCACAAAAACTATGGGTAATGGGGAGGGACGGTGATTTTAGCCATCCCAACAGGTAGGTGAGTTTGAAAGGCTGACAAGGGGGGACAAGGAGAAAAAAACAACAAAAACACTCTAAAAAAACCAAAAGAAGAAAAAGGAGCTAAGAAAGAGGAAGAAAAAGACAATAAAAGATAAAAATGAGACCTACCTGGAAAGCTGCACGTGCCACAAGATTAAATCTACTAAAACACACTTCAACTCATCCGCTGGGTCATCCAAATGCGAAGGGCAGGAGGAGAGGAGGAAGAATGAAAAAATAAGGGTTGAAATCAGTTTATATGGGGTGAAAAACTGACCCCAACAACCTACCATGCATGGCAATAAATGCCACGCATGGAAATTGAGGCATGCATGGGCGGCAAATTTAACTGCCCGTGTATGTTTGGGTGCATGGGTGGTGAAATTTGCCACCCTTGCAGGTAAGAATGTAGGGCGGGAAAAATTACCGCCCTTGCATCTCAAGGGCAAAATGCACTTGCGACAAATTTTGTCGCTCGTGCACAAAAATAGAAGAAATGAAACACTAACTCTGAAAGAGGTAGGCTTGGTCCCCTAGACACATCGAGACCGTAATGACCTTCACTTTTTAGGAAAGATGTGATTTATGAATTTCTGAAGGTGCAATCAGACCAAGATGAGAACGAGAAGAACCCGTCTTGAAAACAAACTTAGAGAGACGAAAGATGAAATGGATAAGTTTCGTAGGGGGTTGTTCCCAAAAATGGGCTAAACTGATTTTAGAAATAATAGCTGGCTCCTGTTGGGGAACTTTCGTTAATCAAATCGATTATTGGGAGTAGAAACTAGTCTCTAAGTGCCTTCATCCAAGCCATTGGGCTATGGAGTCAAGCCAAAAATGAAAAAAAAATAGACAAAACATAAAAACTATACATATATAATAAGACTTATCCAAGCTTCAAAGATTGAACAGCTTCATATGCTACCCACTGTGAGGTAGTGCAAATGGCGTTCCATCTTGGTACTCCAGCGAGAAGCTAGCCTCACCACAAAGCTGTTGAATGGTGAATGGGCCTCTCCATAGGGAGTCAAATTTGCCGTGCATCCCTTTCAGTTCTCACCTCTTGTCCCACAACAAGACTTGATCTCTGACTTGGAATTCACGAACTTTAGCTTTTTTATCAAAAAGTGCCTTCACCTTGTTCTAATGCCTCGTAATCCGATCCACTATCATGGCTCATCACTCATTCAGCTCGGTCAGACACATGATTCTTTTGTCGATTGAGCTTTCAAAGGTTGAGTATTTGATTGCTTTAGTTAACCTGAGCGCTGGTAGTTCAAGGGTGATGGGGATTTCTACATTCAATCCATATAGAAGCTGGAAAGGTGATATACCTATAGCCCTTTTGGGTGTTATCCTATCTGCCCATAAAGCATCATACAATGCTTTGTGCCATGTTCTCTGATTGTCGTCCACCAACTTCTTGATAATAGTGACCAGGTTCTTATTACTCGATTCTACTTGGCCATTTCTTTGAGAGAAATAATCTGAAGTGTGGGATAGGGTAATCCTATAATAAAAACAAAATTGAGTAATTTCATGTGATGAAAAACAAGCCGCATTATCTGTTAAAATCTTTAGTGGGACTCCAAAAACCTGGAGATGATATTTTCTTTGAGAAAACTGCACACCACTTCAGACGTAGCGTGCTTGGTTGGGATGGCCTCCACCCATTTAGTAAAGTAATCTGTTACGGTGAGGACATAATCATGTTCGGCACTTGAAGATGGGTTGACTATGCTAATGAAGTCAATACCCCACTGCTGAAACGGTTCCTCGATTACTACTAGCTTAAGAGACAATGCAAGCAGCTTAGACTTTCCAATAAACTGTTGACACAATTCGCACCTACGCACCCATTTGTAGGCATCCTGGAACAACATCGGCCAATAATACCTTGCTCATAGAATTTTATGTGCTGTCACTGGTGCAAAAAAATGCCCTCCACAGGTCAGATTGTGGAAAGACTCTAAGAGTTTTTTTGTTGTGCCTTATCAACACAACGAAGAAATGCCCCATCCAAGTTTCTCTTATAAAGACCATTGTCCCATAGAACATAACCAACCGATTTTAATTTAACATTCCATTTCTCTTTATAAGAAAGATGAGCGAGACACTCACCATATGTCAGAAAATGAGCAATGTCAGAATACCACTCATCAGTATTTGTAACAAAGAGGACCGTAGGCACGCCTTCGATCTCTACTCCTTTATTTTCTGCTTCATCTGGAATGTTGTTGGTGATCAACTGGCAAAGACCCTTTCTCTGTACGAGTTTGGTAGGTTTGATGTCTAGATCAAACTCCTGAGTCTTGGCAATCCAATTACCTCTCTTCGTACCAAACTTCTGCTGAGTCAAAATGGATTTTACTATTGTGTCGGGTACAAGAACTTTAGTGTGAGAGTTCAGGATATAAAACCTGAAATGCTTGACCACTTTGACCATTGCGTATGCATGCTTCTCCATAAGGGAATATTTTATCTCATGAACCTTGAGTGGACAACTCATGAAAGAGATAGGAGATTCTACACCTTCTTGATTTTATTGGACTAAAATGGCTGATAGTGTATGCTCAGAAGCATAATTGTATATTTTGAAACTTTTACTATAATATGGACAAACCAAGACTGGTGTGCGAGTAATTACTTCTTTGATTTCTTTGAACACTGATTTGCCCTCAATAGTCCACCTAAATGTAGCATTGCCTTTCATCATGTTGACAATGTGACAGATTTTCTCAGCAAACTCAGGAATGAATCTCCAAAAAAAATTCACCTTTTCAAAGAAAGAGTGAACTGCGGTCTTGCTGGTAGGTAGATTAAGTTCCTGGATGGACTTGACTCTCTCTGGATCAATTTTAATACCTTCTCAAGACACAATGTGTCTAAGAAGCTTCCCTTCAGTTACTCCAAAGATAGATTTCTTTGAGTTTAAAGAAATACCATTCTGATGACGACGTTCTAGTATCTTTTATAAATGGTGGACATGCTCAGAACGATGCTTTGAAAACACTGTCAGATCATCTAGGTATACTACAATGAATTTTTCCATTTCATCTTTGAAAGTGAGATCCATCCTTTGAAATGTGGTGCCTGCGTTTATCGGACCAAAAGGCATTCTTCGATAAGCGAAGGTGCCCCAAGGTGTGGTGAATGATGTCTTATGCTGATCTACTTTTTTGACTTCGACCTGATTGTATCCTGAAAAACCGTCCAGCATTGAAAACATTTTTGAACCTGTTACCATCTGCAAAACTTGATCCATGATAGGAAGAGGGTAGTTATCTTTTAAAGACAACTGATTTAAGTTCTTGAAATCCACACAGATTCGAATTTCACCATTCTTCTTCTTGACAGGCACTATGTTGGCAATCCATATTGAGTGATGGATTGGAAAAATTATTCGGGCATCAAGAATTTTTTGTATCTCAGCTAAAATAGTACCTGATTTTTTTGGATTATATTGCTTGGACTTTTGCTTGTAAGGTATCGAGTTTGCCTTCAGAGGAATGTCATGGCGAATGTTATTTGCCCTGAGTGATTTCAGATCATCATAGGAATAGGCCAATACATCTATATATTGACGAAGTAAACTAACAAGCTTAAATCTCTCCTCGAGTGTGCAACATTTCCCAATGTTTACCATTTTAGGATCTTGCTTGGTTCCCAAGTTTATCTAATCAAAATTTTGAGAGGAGTTTGAATCTATTCGCTATTGTTTAATAAATATATCATGGTTATCAAACAACTTCTCTAGGGAAACCAGGCCTTTGAAAATCCTATTCCCCTTAAGCTATAGGAAATCCTCACCTGTATTCGTATTTGACTCAGGA
The DNA here is from genome assembly GCA_037957365.1 of Torreya grandis. Classification (NCBI taxonomy): domain Eukaryota; kingdom Viridiplantae; phylum Streptophyta; class Pinopsida; order Cupressales; family Taxaceae; genus Torreya; species Torreya grandis. Next base: position 4,413,981 of record JARHVA010000259.1, read on the forward strand.
GTTGCTTCAGATCCTTGGAGTTCACTACCTTCAAAACGTAGTTGTTCAAAACTGTCCTTTTGCTCCAAGAAGGTGATGATTTTGATCGTCGTTGTTAAATACTTATCAATAACTGACATTATCAAGTACACTTAGCCAACAAACTAGTTCAATAGTGTACTTATCTCCCTTAAAGTCTAGGTGAGGAACTAAGAGAGTAGTAGAGACAGCAAATGCATCCGCCCAGTCATTGAATTCCCTTAGAATGACAGAGATGTCGAAAGCGTCAAAATTTTCAATTTGATCCCAGACCAGATTGCGATAGTGGCGCAACCTTTCATTTTTATTCTGACAGAGATTCCTCACCTGACAGACTACCAACTCGACATCTCCTTTAGCATGGAGTAGCCTAATGCCTTTTTCTCTGGCAGCCTGTAATCCAAGCAACAGGGATTCGTACTCAGCCGTGTTGTTGGTATTGTTAAACTCAATTTGTAAGATAAAGGAATAATGTCTCTCTGAGAAGATACCAACACAACTCCAGCTCCTAAACTAGTAGAAGAGCAACTGCCATCAAATTCTAAGGTCCATACCTCGTTAGATGCTGCTTTTTCTTTGAAAACTCCTTTGTTTTGGGAAAGAGGTTCTTCCATGCATTCATTTTGATTTGTCAATTTTCTCATCATGTCAGCTAAACACAATCTCAAGTTTTCACCCGTAAGAGTTTCATTAGATGCCTCATGGATCTCGTCTGTAGATAGGAAGTAGTTGCCTATGCCTGAGGACTCAAATAAAATTTGAGCTTTCGGTGCCGACGATCGGGTAACTACATACCTTGCTTCTTTTTCAGGAAGTAACTTCTTCATGACACCTTGAATTGGGATTATTGCTTTCGACAAGTCCATACTTAGCTCACCTCCAATATCTTTGCAGAAATTTTGCCCAAAAAGGATGCCGTAAGACGCTGAAACATCGGCCACTAAAATCGTCATTTTTATTTGCCTTTTTGGAAAAGCTGAGAAAGCAAATTGAGCGTCTTTTATCTGACCAAAGAGGGGAACTTGCTTATTTTCTATAGAAAAACACCTCCCAAAAATTTTGGGCAAAGTTAGGCCAAGAGAATCCACCACCTTCGTCGGCATGACATTAGCTGAGGCTCCAGAGTCTATAATACAATTACTCAGTTTATAACCATTTATAAGTAGGAAAACATAGAAAGGTTTTATTTTCCTGGGAGCGATAGGAGGAGTTACAACGAGATTGTTTTAGGCAGGTTTATCTTTAGGGGGATCATGAACGGTCTTCAAAGAATCTTGTCCTACGGGGACGGCTTTATTTTTCACATATTCTTCTAACCTATCAAATTGTTCTGGGTTAGCCCTCAAATATTCAACCTCTGTCATTTGAATTTTAGTCTTTCTAGCATGATCAATTATATCAAATAATTGAAAAGAACTTGAAACAGAGGAAGAGAGTCCATCATCTGAAACTTTAGTAGGTATGGCACTGGTCTGAGCAACAGAAGTGGAAGGTATCGAGTGGTTGGAGGTACTTACTTTTTATGAATTACTTGATCTTTTGATTACAGAGGCAATGGAGTCCCTCGTTTAGCGATGGAAACCGCTGGCCGGGGTTCTTCCTCTACCTTTCCTTTGTCAGTCTGTGAAGCTGATTGATTTTGAGATCTGATGAAAATAGCGTAGGATCCAGCCAAACCCTCTCCTTTACTTCCAGCTTCATCATGGTAATCCAGGAAACCGATATTGGAGTCGCCAGCTAATTCTTCTTCCTGCTCATTGAAGAGATTAGCATCATCTTGTTGGTCCAATTGAGGTTGGAGTGAATAGTCATGTTCAGCCTCTAGGTAACCGACCACTGAATTTACAGGTGCTACTTCAATGGCCAATTTCCCTAGAGGGGGAGGCAGGCGATTTGGTTGCCCTTGGTTTCAGGTAACATTACCTTGATGTTGCTGATTTTGGAACATTCTCTTGGGCATATCCTGATAGGTAGGGGTAGACGTACCTTGGGCTATTTGCCTCTTTAAAGCTATTAGTTCATTTGTCAATTTCTACACCATAGAATCTGTAGTGCCTGTAGAAGAGCTTTCAGTAGATGAAGAGAATCTATTTTTACTACGATATTTTCTGATCTTACCTACCAGAATAAGATCATCTTCGATCTCAGTATCTAAATTTTGAGCTAATGCTAAATTCATAGGGCCAGCTCGCCTCAATAGAAAACTTACTTCAAGAAGTTGCAAGTTGATGAAAAAGCACTTGAGATTCTCTGGTGTGGGCTGAGCAACGGTTGGAATCCGGTTCCTCAACTTATTGAATCTAGCTATGAAATCCCTCATGGGTTCCTGGGATTCTTTTTTCATCTATGTTAGCTGCGCTAACAAGTCATGTGCATCTTCAGGAGGTTTAAACCTAGCTTTGAATTTAGCTTTAAACGTATCCCAGTCAGTTACTGACCCAGCCTGTAGGTGATAGAACTAATCCGCGGCAGCTCCTTGCAGGATTTCTACAAAAAGTCTCACTACTACATCCTCAAATTTCACACTAATTACACTGCATGCTATGGAGAAAGTGGCAATATGCTCATCGGGATGAACCTTTTCGTCACCAAAAAACTTAGGATTTTTTTTTTAAAACTATGAGGTAGTTCATGCAAAGGTGCAGTCAAATTAAGAGGACCAAAGGAATTGCCCCACGGGCCTTGAGCCATTATGATAGGATGATTAAATGGTGGGATAAATAACTTTGGTGGAGTGTTTATAGGTAGGGTATGATTAACTTCAGGAAAAGAGGCTCTACCCCTCAGTGGTGATCTACTAAGGCTAGGAGGAAAACTCCTAGACCGTTGGAGGAAAGTTGGTGAAGAAAACATATCAAAATTACTCTGTTGTGCCAACTCAAACACAGGGTCAAAAACACCCTTGGCTCTCTGGCTTCTGGTGTAGCGTGGAGTTTCTAGATTTTAAATGAAAAAAGGAACCGAAACTACTTCAAGTTGAAGCTTGAGGCTTCAAAATGCACGTTCATAATCCCCAGCGGAGTTGCCAAAAACTGTTGGGTGAATATTTTGTCATCAACTAACTGATGACAAAATGAGTATATCAACCACAGCTTAGGGAGATTTACACCATGAAAAGTGTGGATTTATCAGATCCAGACGAGGTAAATCTCTCCTCTCATCAAGGGGAGGTTCCCTATGAATATTTATATGCTTGATACATATATATAATTAAGCAAAAAATAACACATGGTGTGGTGTAACAGCATACACCTCTCTTTTTTCAGAGGTGATGTACAAGAAGAAAGAGAGAGAAATCCTGGTCGTGGGTCACTAACATCTCTCTTCTTTCAGGAATGGTATCCAACCTAGAGCAAGAAATCACCTGAAGTAAATAACAAAAGTTCACAAAGAAACTCACGTAAGCACAAAGTCTTTCGTAGCCTCTTTCACCAATTCAGAACAAACGTAACCGTAAAATGAAATGAAGCACAAAGTCTTCCCCTGAAACTACAAAAGATAACTGAATCACAAAGATAAAAATATCTCAAAGTCTATCTTCTACCTTTTAGAAATGTTCTCAGATAATATTGACACACCCACTTTGCTTATTAAATCAGATAAACAAGATATTACCATGAAAAAGGACATAAGAATTGTTTCCTAAATAACATAGATAATTTCAACACAAAGTCTGAAATAAACCTGCTTCTCATTCATTTAACAAAATATGATTTACAAGTTTGAGAACAAAGTCTCAAAAAGTGTTTCAATTTCGACAGAGTTTTTTGCTCTCTATTATCCAAGATCCATTTACAAAAGAGGTCTTCACTATATATAGGGAGAAACTCTCAAAATTTAGAAAATATTAAAATACAAAAATATCTTAGTCAAAGATGACTCATCTTTGACTTTGAGATATTTTTTTGAACTTTTTACATGTAATTACATATTACAAAATTGCATGCACTTTTCACAAGACAAAAGTGCATAAGGAAAGAAGAAGACAGAAGGGGAAAAGATTTCATTTCTTACTGCCAGACTTCTTCAGATGAGCATCATACATAGTAATAGATGCCTAAATTTCTATACTGTCTAGTGCAATCGTGTTCTTGGAGATGACTCTGGCTCTGATTAAAGCATCCTTCAATGTTGTGATAGCCTTAGCATGACCAGTTAACCTAGATTTTAGATTATCCAGAGTTAACTGAGTGTCTAAAATATTATTCACAAAAGTCATTAAGAAAGATTTCTCTTCAAAATCTCTTTGAATCATCCCCTTGAAACTTTGGATCATTTCTTCTGCTGAGAGGAATTGGTTATCCCTGGATGTCAGGTTGCAAGGTAGCTCTTTTAGTCTATTGAGCAGGCCTGTGTCACTCTTCTCGCTATCATCCCTGGAAGATTTGAGATCTTCAACCAACTCCTTGAGCACCTGTACCCTTTATATCAGTGACTCTTTGATCTTCACATAGGAATCCTTTTTGGAAATGACACCGATAGATATCAAGGTGATTTTTTTCAGATCTTTCATCTCCCTCTATTTGCTAAGGTATTTTTCAGTACTGTCAATATCCTGAGAGATAAGAGAGAGAAGGTCATCTAAATCTGCCCTCACCTTTTTCATTTTGTCTGTCTTTTTAGCAACCTCTGTAAGCAAGGAAACTCCCTGAGTATGTATTTTTTCAACATAGTCCTCCAGGACTTTCCCCTTCAAGTAAGTCTTCTCTTCCTTTTGAATGACAGGGTCGTCTATAGAGAAAGCCTCTGGAGTTCCCGCTTCAGGGGGAAGAGTGAACCTCTTTATTACTGCTATTAGCTGCTATGTCTTAGCCTTGTAATAATATTTCATCTCTTTTTCTAGGTCAAATTTTTGGACCATGATGTCCATAGCAGACTGAATATCGCTTTTCGCACCTTCGTGAGTAACTTTACCAAGTTCAACATGAGAGATGGAATAGCTGCTCATTTCAAAACCCTCAAGGGTTGCATCCTGGGGAGGCTTAGCTATTTCTAGGAATTTTTGCCCTTTTTCCTCATCTCTGCTTGAAACTCAGCCTCAGATCTCATGATAAATTCTTTCAGTATGATCCCTTTGGCTGTTAACCAATCATTGGTGTTAGCCAATATCGGTTCAAATCTTTTCCTCAAAGACGTTAGTTCCTTTTAAGATCACTGAGTTAGAGGAAGAGGGGAGCCATCAATCTTTTTGGCCAGGTACTTGCTATTGATAATGCTCTTATCATCAAACAGATTAGAGGGGATCTCTGCAAGCCCCAAATATTCAATTTGTTCCAGGATCAACTTGTATAATCCATTCTCCTGATTTCTTCAGCTGTCCTCAAATCTATCTATATGTCCTCGATCATGGGCTCATGGAATTGAGTCTTCTACCTGATCTTGTCCTTGAATCCCCTATAGTCAAATTTGTCTCTTCTCTTGAATTGTTTTAGAGTGACCAGTTACATCTCCATTTCCATGACCTTGGCTTTGGCTACTGTCGTAATAGAATACCTGCCAATTTTGACTAGAAACTTGAAACTTGGCTTTTTTAGCTCTATTTGTCTAGTATGCACGACCACCAGTTGTCGGCGAAGTTCCATTAGAACCAACTTGTCAGAAGGGAACCTGGGGAGCATATAGGGGTAGCCTTAGAAAAAGCCAATCTAAAGGTAGCAAAAAGTGGGAAATTGGAGGAACATACACCCATAGTCATTGACCACTGTCCAAGCTTCATCAAATACTCTCTTCTGCTCAAGCTGAGGGTCGAAGAGGCATAAAAATATGGCAAATAAAGCGTCATTTACCCTTTTGAAATGGCAGGTTGACCCTTGAAGTGTCAACTAGGGGTAATATGAGTAGACCGGGGTGGTCTTTCTATCCCTTTCAGTCGTTAAACTTGGGAAGGTTTGCATTGAAGCAGCTATGTACACAAGGTACGAGGTCATATAGAACCTAGAAGAACTTTGTACCTTGGTCAGTTGCTCATGAAGGGCATTGCTAATCTGCTCACCCCAAAAGATGACCTGCTTACCCTTGAGGATGATCTTAATAAATAGGTACATCCACTCACGAAACTATGAGGAAGACGGGAGGCCTCGCACTCTGCTGAGAAGGGTGATCAAGTCACCAACTTCTTCAATGAAATCACTCCTCGAGAAGTTTTGTGGCCATCTGGATAGACTGGACTTGGGCATTTTCAACCACCTATTATTCATCTCTTTCTTCGCCCTCTCAGGGTCTTTGTCATACTCCTTCTGGGCTTCTATGAAGTCAATCTTCAGCACTTCAGTAGCGAGAGGGCACATGAAGACTTTGTCGATGAACTCTGGATCCAGCCAAATTATCACATTACTGGTGGCATCTGAGACTGATCTTTTCTCTTTGTTGTAGAAGTGGGCACATTGGAGGATGAACTCTGTATGATGTGCTACCACTGGGAAAGCGACAACCAAGTGGATGTTGTTTTCAATGATCCTCTTTATTTCAAATCTTGGGTTCATCACTTTCGTTTGAGCTACAAACTCAGCCATATCTACATGGCCAATTTCAGTGTCCTAGATGTCATTGACATTGGAGGTAACCAAAGTGATCGGGAAGATGCCTTGGTACTTGTACTTCATCGTCTTTGCCTTTTTGAGAGATGTCTCTAACATTGGAATTGGTCTCGATCGAATAGGTGTTGATGAGTAAGAGCCTTTAGAAAGAATTGTAGCCATGATCACATAATTAGGGAAAAGGTAGCAAGTTATGGAATTCATATATCAAGTGATTATGACCATGGGAGGATACTTTAAAAAGGCCGGGTCAGAAAAAGGTGTAAAAAATGAGGAAGGGAAAGAAATGAAAAGATGAAAAATCCTCTAGAGTTAGAAAAATCTGGAGGAGGAATGCAGGGGCGGCGAAAATCACCGCCCCTGCATGAAGAAGTCAAATAGTGTAAGGGCGGCAAAATTTGCCACTCCTGCAGGAACGGCCTGCATGGGCGGTAATTTTTGCCACCCGTATAGATCAAAGAAGGACAATGTAAGGGCAACAAAATTCACCGCCCCTACACTTCTGACCTGCATCGATAGTAATTTTTATCACCGATGCAAGTTTGGAGGGGAAAAGGTGCGTGAGCGGTGAATTTTGCCGCCCGCACAAGTGAGGCATGTGTGGGCGGCAAAAATTGCTGCCCGCGCAGGTAAGCGCTGCAGAGAGGGCAACCAAAAGACACGAGTGGCTAAAATCACTGCCCTTGCTTGGTTTGCACAAAAACTGTGGGTAATGGGGAGGGATGGTGATTTTAGCCGTCCCAATAGGTAGGTAGGTCTGAAAGGCCGACGAGGGGGGACAAGGAGAAAAAAAAAACAAAAACACTCTAACAAAACCAAAAGAAGAAAAAGGAGCTAAGAAAGAGGAAGGAAAAGACAATAAAAGATAAAAATGAGACCTACCTGGAAAGCCGCGCGTGACACGAGATTAAATCTACTAAAATGCACTTCAACTCATCCGTTGGGTCATCTAAATGCGAAGGGCAGGAGGAGAGGAGGAAGAATGAAAAAATAAGGGTTGAAATCAGTTTATATGGGGTGAAAAATTGACCCCAACAACCTGCCATGCACGACAATAAATGCCACGCATGGAAATTGAGGCATGCATGGGCGGTGAAATTCGCCACCCTTGCAGGTAAGAATGTAGGGCGGCAAAAATTACCGCCCTTGCATCTCAAGGGCAAAATGCACTTGCGACAAATTTTGCCGCTCGTGCACAAAAATAGAAGAAATGAAACACTAACTCTGAAAGAGGTAGGCTTGGTCCCCTGGACACATCGAGACCGTAACGACCTTCACTTTTCAGGAGAGACGTGATTTATGAATTTCTAAAGGTGCAGTCAGACCAAGATGAGAACGAGAAAAACCCGTATTGAAAACAAACTTAGAGAGACGAAAGACGAAATGGATAAGTTTCGTAGGGGGTTATTCCCAAAAATGGGCTAAATTGATTTTAGAAATAATAATTGGCTCCTATTGGGAAACTTTCGTTAATCAAATCGATTATCGGGAGTAAAAACCAGTCTCTAAGTGCCTTCATCCAAGCCATTGGGCTACGGAGTCAAGCCAAAAATGAAACAAAAATAGATAAAACATAAAAACTGTACATATATAAATAGACTTATCCAAGCTTCAAAGATTGAATAGCTTCAGCTGTTGCCCGCTGTGAGGTAGTGCAAAGGCGTTCCATCTTGGTACTCCAGCAAGAAGCTAGCCTCACCACAAAGCTGTCGAATGGTGAATGGGTCTCTCCATAGGGAGTCAAATTTGTCGTGCATCCCTTTTGGTTCTCACCTCTTGTCCCACAACAAGACTTGATCTCTGACTTGGAATTCATGAACTTTAGCTTTTTTATCAAAAACTGCCTTCACCTAGTTCTGATGCTCCGTAATCTGATCCACTATCATGGCTCATCGCTCATTCAGCTCGATCAGACACATGATTCTTTTTTCGACTGAGCTTTCAAAAGTTAAGTCTTCGATTGCTTTAGTTAACCTGAGCGCTGGTAGTTCAAGGGTGATGGGGATTTTTGCATTCAATCCATATAGAAGCTGGAAAGGTGATATACCTATAGCCCTTTTGGGTGTTATCCTATCTACCAATAAAGCATCATACAATGCTTTGTGCCATGTTCTCTGATTGTCGTCCACCAACTTCTTGATAATAGTGACCAAGTTCTTATTACTCGCTTCTACTTGGCCATTTCTTTGAGAGAAATAATCTGAAGTGTGGGATAGGGTAATCCCATAATAAATACAAAATTGAGTAATTTCATGTGATGAAAAACAAGCCACATTATCTGTTAAAATCTTTAGTGGGACCCCAAACCTGGAGATGATATTTTCTTTGAGAAAATTGCACACCACTTCAGACGTAGCGTGCTTGGTTGGGATGGCCTCCACCCACTTAGTAAAGTAATCTGTTATGGTGAGGACATAATCATGTTCGGCACTTGAAGATGGGTTGACTATGCTAATGAAGTCAATACCCCACTGCTGAAACGGTTCCTCGAGTACTACTATCTTAAGAGACAATGCAGGTAGCTTAGACTTTCCAATAAACTGTTGACACAATTCGCACCTACGCACCCATTTGTAGGCATCCTGGAATAGCATCGGCCAATAATACCTTGCTCGTAGAATTTTATGTGATGTCACTGGTGTAGAAAAATGCCCTCTATAGGTTAGATTGTGGAAAGACTCTAAGAGTCTTTTTGTTGCACCTTATCAACACAACAAAAAAATGCCCCGTCCAAGTTTCTTTTATAAAGACCATTGTCCCATAGAACATAACCAACCGATTTTAATTTAACATTCTGTTTCTCTTTATAAGAAAGATGAGCGAGACACTCACCATATGTTAGAAAATGAGCAATGTCAGAATACCACTCATCAGTATTTGTAACAAAGAGGACCGTAGGCACGCCTTCGATCTCTACTCTTTTATTTTCTACTTCATCTAGAATGTTGTTGGTGATCAACTGGCAAAGACCCTTTCCCCATACAAGTTTTGCTGAGTCAAAATGGATTTTACTATTGTGTCGGGTACGAGAACTTCAGTGTGAGAGTTTAGGATATAAAACCTGAAATACTTGACCACTTTGACCATTGCGTATGCATGCTTCTCCATAAGGAAATATTTTATCTCATGAACCTTGAGTGGACAACTCATGAAAGAGATAGGAGATTCTACACCTTCTTGATTTTATTGGACTAAAATGGCCGATAGTGTATGCTCAAAAGCATAACTGTATATTTTGAAACTTTTAGTATAATCTGGACAAACCAAGACTGGTGCGCGAGTAATTACTTATTTGATTTCTTTGAACACTGATTTGCCCTCAACAGTCCACCTAAATGTAGCATTGCCTTTCATCATGTTGACAATGTGACGAATTTTCTCAGCAAACTCAGGAATGAATCTCCAAAAAAAATTCACCTTTTCAAAGAAAGAGTGAACTGCAGTCTTGCTGGTAGGTAGAGTAAGTTCCTGGATGGACTTGACTCTCTCTGGATCAATTTTAATACCTTCTCAGGACACGAAATGTCTGAGAAGCTTCCCTTCAGTTACTCCAAAGACATATTTCTTTGAGTTTAAAGAAATACCGTTCTGATGACGGCATTCTAGTATCTTTTGTAAATGGTGGACATGCTCAGAAAGATGCTTTGAAAATACTGTCAGATCATCTAGGTATACTACAATGATTTTTTCTATTTCATCTTTAAAAGTGAGATCCATCACCCTTTGAAATGTGGCGCCTACGTTTATCGGACCAAAAGGCATTCTTCGATAAGCGAAGGTGCCCCAAGGTGTGGTGAACGTTGTCTTAAGCTGATCTACTTTTTTGACTTCGACCTGATTGTATCCTGAAAAAACATCCAGCATTGATAACATTTTTGAACCTGTTACCATCTGCAGAACTTGATCCATGATAGGAAGAGGGTAGTTATCTTTTAAAGACAACTGATTTAAGTTCCTGAAATCCACACAGATTCGAATTTCACCATTCTTCTTCTTGATAGGCACTATGTTGGCAATCCATATTGAGTGATGGATTGGAAAAATTATTCGGGCGTCAAGGATTTTTTGTATCTCAGCTAAAATAGTACCTGATATTTTTGGATTATATTACTTGGACTTTTTCTTGTAAGGTACCGAGTTTGCCTTCAGAGGAATGCCGTGGTGAATGTCATTTGGCCTGAGTGATTTCAGATCATCATAGGAATAGGCCAATACATCGATATATTGACGAAGTAAACTAACAAGCTTAAATCTCTCCTCGAGAGTGCAACATTTCTCAATGTTTACCATTTTAGGATCTTGCTTGGTCCCCAAGTTTATCTAATCAAAATTTTGAGAGGAGTTTGAATCTATTCACTGTTGTTTAATAAATGTATCATGGTTATCAAACAACTTCTCTATGGAAACCAAGCCTTTAGAAATCCTATTCCCCTTAAGCTGTAGAAAATCCTCACCTGTATTCATATTTGACTCAGGAGTTGCTTCACATCCTCGGAGTTCACTACCTTCAAAACCTAGTTGTTCAAAACTGTCCTTTTGCTCCAAGAAGGTGATGATTTTGATTGTCATTGTTAAATACTTGCCAATGGCTGACATTATCAGGTATACTTGGCCAAGAGATCAGTTCAATAGTGTACTTATCTCCCTTAAAGTCTAGGTGAGGAACTAAGAGAGTAGTAGAGACAGCCAATGCATCCGCCCAGTCATTGAATTCCCTTAGAACAACAGAGATATCAAAAGCATCAAAAGTTTCAATTTGATCCCAGACCAGATTGCAATAGTGGTGCAACCTTTCATTTTTCTTCTAATAGAGGTTTCTCACCTGGCAGACTACCAACACGACGTCTCCTTTAGCATGGAGTAGCCTAATGCCTTTTTCTCTGGCAGCCTGTAATCCAAGCAACAGAGATTCGTACTCAGCCGTGTTTTTGGTATTGTTAAACTGCAATTTGTAGGACAAAGGAATAATGTCTCCCTGAGAAGATACCAACACAACTCCAGCTCCTAAACTAGTAGAAGAGCAGCTGCCATCAAATTCTAAGGTCCATACCTCGTTAGACGCTGCTTTTTCTTTGAAAACTCCTTTGTTTGGGGAAAGAGATTCTTCCATGCGTTCATTTTAATTTGTCGATTTTCTCATCGTGTCAGCTGAACACAATCTCAAGTTATCATCCGTAAGAGTTTCATCAGATGCCTCATGGATCTCGTCTGTAGATAGGAAGTAGTTGCCTATGCCTGAGGACTCAAATAAAGTTTGAGCTTTTGGTGCCAACGATCGGGTAACTACATACCTTGCTTCTTTTTCAAGAAGTAACTTCTTCATGACACCTTGAATTTGGATTCTTGCTTCCGACAAGTCCATACTTAGCTCACCTCCAATATCTTTGCAGAAATTTTGCCCAAGCAGGATGCCGTAAGACGCTGAAACATTGGCCACTAAAACCGTCATTTTTATCTGCTTTTTTGGAAAATCTACGAAAGCAAATTGAGCGTCTTTTATCTGACCAAAGAGGGGAACTTGCTTATTTTCTATAGAAAAACACCTCCCAAAAATTTTGGTCAAAGTTAGGCCAAGAGAATCCACCACCTTTGCGGGCATGACATTACCTGAGGCTCCAGAGTCTATAATACAATTACTCAGTTTATAACCATTTATAAGTAGAGAAACATAGAAAGGTTCTATTTTCCTGGGAGCGATAGGAGGAGTTACAACAAGATTGTTTTAGGCAGGTTTATCTTTAGGGGGATCATGAAAGGTCTTCAAAGAATCTTGTCCTATGGGGATGACTTTATTTTTCACATATTCTGCTAACCTATCAAATTATTCTGGGTTAGCCCTCAAATATTCAACCTCTATCATTTGAATTTTAGTCTTTCTAGCATGATCAATTATATCAAATAATTGAAAAGAACTTGAAACAGAGGAAGAGAGTCCATCATCTGAAACTTTAGTAGGTATGGCACTGGTCTGAGCAACAGAAGTGGAAGGTATTGGGTGGTTGGAGGTACTTACTTTTTATGAATTACCTGATCTTTTGATTACAGAGGCAATGGAGTCCCTCATTTAGCGATGGAAACCACTGGCCAGGGTTCTTCCTCTACCTTTCCTTTGTCAGTCTATGAAGCTGATTGATTTTGAGACCTGATGAAAATAGCGTAGGATCCAGCCAAACCCTCTCCTTTACTTCCAGCTTCATCTTGGTAATCTAAGAAACCGATATTGGAGTTGCCAGCTAATTCTTCTTCCTACTCATTAAAGAGATTAGCATCATCTTGTTGGTCTAACTCAGGTTGGAGTGAATAGTCATGTTCAGCCTCTAGGTAACCGACCACTGAATTTACAGGTGCTACTTCAATGGTCAATTTCCCTGGAGGGGGAGGCAGGCGATTTGGTTGCCCTTGGTTTTGGGTAACATTACCTTGATGTTGCTGATTCTAGAACATTCTCTTAGGCATATCCTGATAGGTAGGGGTAGACGTACCTTGGGCTATTTGCCTCTTTAAAGCTATTAGTTCATTTATCAATTTCTGCACCATAGGATTTTTAGTGCCTATAGAAAAGCTTTTAGTAGATGAAGAGAATCTATTTTTACTACGATCTTTTCTGATCTTACCTACCAAAATAAGATCATCTTTGATCTCAGTAGCTAAATTTTGAACTAATGCTAAATCCATAGGGCCAGCTTACCTCAATAGAAAACTTACTTCAAAAAGTTGCGAGTTGATGAAAAAGCACTTGAGATTCTCTGGCGTGGGCTGAGCAACGGTTGGAATCCCGTTCCTCAACTTGTTGAATTTAGCTATGAAATCTCTCATGGGTTCTTGGGATTCTTTTTTCATCTATGTTAGCTGCGCTAACAAGTCATGTGCATCTTCAGGAGGTTTAAACCTAGCTTTGAATTTAGCTTTAAACGTATCCCAGTCAGTTACTGACCCAGCCTGCAGGTGATAGAACTAATCCGCGGTAGCTCCTTACAGAATATCTACAAAAATTCTCACTGCTACATCCTCAAATTCCACACTAATTACACTGCATGCTATGGAGAAAGCGGAAATATGCTCGTTGGGATGAACCTTTTCATCACCAAAAAACTTAGGATTTTTTTTAAAACTACGAGGTAGTTCATGCAAAGGTGCAGTCAAATTAAGAGGACCAAAGGAATTGCCCCACGGGCCTTGAGCCATTATGATAGGACGATTAAATGGTGGGATAACAAACTTTGGTGTAGTGTTTATAGGTAGGGTATGATTAACTTCAGGAAAAGAGGCTTTACCTTGCGGTGGTGATCTACTAAGGTTAGGATGAAAACTCCTAGACCGTTGGAGGAAAGTTGGTGAAGGAAACAGATCAAAATTACTCTATTGTGCCAACTCAAACACAGGGTCAAAAACACCCTTGGATCTCTGGCTTCTGGTGTAGTGTGGAGTTTCTAGATTTTAAATAAAAAAAGGGACCGAAACTGCTTCAAGTTGAAGCTTGAGGCTTCAAAATGCACGTTCATAATCCCCAGCGGAGTCGCCAAAAACTGTTGGGTGAATATTTTGTCATCAACTAACTGATGACAAAATGAGTATATCAACCACAGCTTAGGGACATTTACGCCATGAAAAGTGTGGATTTATCAGATCCAGATGAGGTAAATCTCTCCTCTCATCAAGGGGAGGTTCCATATGAATATTTATACGCTAGATACATATATATAATTAAGCAGAAAATAACACATGGGGTGGTGTAACAGCATACACCTCTCTTTTTTCAGAGGTGATGTACAAGAAGAAAGAGAGAGAAATCCTGGTAGTGGGTCAATAACATCTCTCTCCTTTCAGGAATGGTATCCAACCTAGATCAGGAAATCACCTGAAGTAAATAATAAAAGTTCACAAAGAAACTCACGTAAGCACAAAGTCTTTCGTAGCCTCTTTCACCGATTCAGAACAAACGTAACCATAAAATGAAATGAAGCACAAAGTCTTCCCCTAAAACTACAAAACATAACTGAATCACAAAGATAAAAATAGCTCAAAGTCTATCTTCTACCTTTTAGAAATGTTCTCAGATAATATTAATACACCCACTTTGCTTATTAAATCAGATAAACAAGATATTACCAGGAAAAAGGACATAAAAATTGTTTCCTAAATAACACAGTTAATTTCAACACAAAGTCTGAAATAAACTTGCTTCTCATTCATTTAACAAAATATGATTTACAAGTTTGAGCACAAAGTCTCAAAAAGTGTTTCAATTTCGACAGAGTTTTTTGCTCTCTATTATCCAATATCCATTTACAAAAGAGGTCTCCATTATATATATGGAGAAACTCTCAAAATTTAGAAAATATTAAAATACAAAAATATCTTAGTCAAAGATGACTCATCTTTGACTTTGAGATATTTTTTTGAAATTTTTACATGTAATTACATATTACAAAATTGCATGCACTTTTCACAAGACAAAAGTGCATAAGGAAAGAAGAAGACAGAAGGGGAAAACATTTCAGTTCTTACTGCCAGACTTCTTCAGATGAGCATCGTACATAGTAATAGATGACTAAATTTCTATATTGTCTAGTGCAATCGTGTTCTTGGAGATGACTCTGGCTCTGATTAAAGCATCCTTCAATGTTGTGATAGCCTTAGCATGACCAGTTAACCTAGATTTTAGATTATCTAGAGTTAACTGAGTGTCTAAAATATTATTCACAGAAGTCATTAAGAAAGATTTCTCTTCAAAATCTCTTTGAATCATCCCCTTGAAACTTTGGATCATTTCTTCTACTGAGAGGAATTGGTTATCCCTGGAAGTTAGGTTGCAAGGTAGCTCTTCCAGTCTATTGAGCAGACCTGTGTCGCTCTTCTCATTATCATCCCTGGAAGATTTGAGATCTTCAACGAACTCCTTGAGCACCTGTACCCTGTATATCAGTGACTCTTTGATCTTCACATAAGAATGCTTGCTGGAAATGACACTGATAGATATCAAGGTGCTTTTCTTCAGATCTTTCATCTATCTCTATTTGCTAAGGTATTTTTCAATACTGTCAATGTCCTGAGAGATAAGAGAGAGAAGGTCATCTAAATCTGCCCTCACCTTTTTCATTTTGTCTGTCTTTTTAGCAACCTCTGTAAGCAAGGAAACTCCCTGAGTATGCATTTTTTCAACGTAGTCCTCCAGGACTTTCCCCTTTAAGTAAGTCTTCTATTCCTTTTGAATGACAGGGTTGTCTATAGAGAAAGCCTATGGAGTTGCCGCTTCAGGGGGAAGAGTGAACCTCTTTATTACTGTCATTAGCTGCTATGTCTTGGCCTTGTAATAATATTTTATCTCTTTTTCTCAGTCAAATTTTTGGACTATGATGTCCATAGCAGACTGTAGATCCCTTTTCGCACCTTCATGAGTAACTTTACCAAGTTCAACACGAGAGATGGAATAGCTGCTCATTTCAAAACCCTCAAGGGTTGCATCCTGGGGAGGCTTAGCTATTTCTAGGAAGTTTTGCCCTTTTTCCTCATCTCTGCTTGAAACTCAACCTCGGACCTCGTGATAAATTCTTTCAGTACGATCCCTTTGGCTGCTAACCAATCATTAGTGTTAGCCAATATCGGTTCAAATCTTTTCCTCAGAGAAGTTAGTTCTTTTTAAGACCATTGAGTTGGAGGAAGAGGGGAGCCATCAATATTTTTGGCCAGGTACTTACTGTTGATAATGCTCCCATCGTCGACCAGATTAGAGGGGATCTCTGCAAGCCCCAAATATTCAATTTGTTCTAGGATCAACTTGTATAATTCATTCTCCTGATTTATTCAGCTGTCCTAAAATCTATCTATATGTCCTCGATCATGGGCTCATGGAATTGAGTCTTCTGCCTGATCTTGTCCTTGACTCCCCTGTAGTCAAATTTGTCTCTTCTCTTGAATTGTTTTAGAGTGACCAGTTACATCTCCATTTCCATGACCTTGGCTTTAGCTACTATCATAATAGAATACCTGCCAGACCAAGACGAGAACGAGAAGAACCCGTCTTGAAAACAAACTTAGAGAGATGAAAGATGAAACAAAACAGTTTCGTAGGGGTTGTTCCCAAAAATGGGCTAAACTGATTTTAGAAATAATAGATGGCTCCTGTTAGGGAACTTTCGTTAATCAAATCAATTATCGGGAGTAGATACCAGTCTCTAAGTGCCTTCATCCAAGCCATTGGGCTACGAAGTCAAGCCAAAAATGAAAGAAAAATAGACAAACCGTAAAAACTGTACATATATATATATATATATATATATATATATATATATATAAATAGACTTATCCAAGCTTCAAGGATTGAACAGCTTCAGATGCTACCCGCTGTGAGGTAGTGCAAATGGCGTTCCATCCTGGTACTCCAGCAAGAAGCTAGCCTCACCACAAAGCTGTCGAATGGTGAACATGCCTCTCCATAGTGAGTCAAATTTGCCATGCATCCCTTTTGGTTCTCACCTCTTGTCCCACAAAAAGACTTGATCTCTGACTTGGAATTCATGAACTTTAGCTTTTTTATCAAAAACTGCCTTCACCTGGTTCTGATGCTTCGTAATCTGATCCACTATCATGGCTCATCGCTCATTCAGCTTGGTCAGACACATGATTCTTTTGTTGACTGAGCTTTCAAAGGTTGAGTCTTTGATTGCTTTAGTTAACCTGAGCGCTGGTAGTTCAAGGGTGATGGGGATTTTTGCATTCAATCCATATAGAAGCTGGAAAGGTGATATACCTATAGCCCTTTTGGGTGTTATCCTATTTGCCCATAAAGCATCATACAATGCTTTGTGCCATGTTCTCTGATTGTCGTCCACCAACTTCTTGATAATAGTGACCAGGTTCTTATTACTCGATTCTACTTGGCCATTTCTTTGAGAGAAATAATCTGAAGTGTGGGATAGGGTAATCCCATAATAAAAACAAAATTGAGTAATTTCATGTGATGAAAAACAAGCTGCATTATCTGTTAAAATCTTTAGTGGGACCCCAAACTTGGAGATGATATTTTTTTTGAGAAAACTGCACACCACTTCAGATGTAGCGTACTTGGTTGGGATGGCCTCCACCCACTTAGTAAAGTAATCTGTTACGGTGAGGACATAATCATGTTCGACACTTGAAAATGGGTTGACTATGCTAATGAAGTCAATACCCCACTACTGAAATGGTTCCTCGATTACTACTGGCTTAAGAGACAATGCAGGCAGCTTAGACTTTCTAATAAATTGTTGACACAATTCGCACCTACGCACCCATTTGTAGGCATCTTGGAACAACATCGGCCAATAATACCTTGCTTGTAGAATTTTATGTGATGTCACTGGTGCAAAAAAATGCCCTCCACAGGTCAGATTATGGAAAGACTCTAAGAGTTTTTTTGTTGCGCCTTATCAACACAACGAAGAAATGCCCCGTCCAAGTTTCTCTTATAAAGACCATTGTCCCATAGAACATAACCATCCGCTTTTAATTTAACATTCCGTTTCTCTTTATAAGAAAGATGAGCGAGACACTCACCATATGTCAGAATACCACTCATCAGTATTTATAACAAAGAGGACCATAGGCACGCCTTCGATCTCTAATCCTTTATTTTCTGCTTCATCTAGAATGTTGTTGGCGATCAACTGGCAATGACCCTTTCCCTGTATGAGTTTGGTAGGTTTGATGTCCAAATCAAACTCCTGAGTCTTGGCAATTCAATTACCTCTCTTCATACTGAACTTCTGCTGAGTCAAAATGGATTTTACTGTTGTGTCGGGTACGAGAACTTCAGTGTGAGAGTTTAGGATATAAAACCTGAAATGCTTGACCACTTTGACCATTGCGTATGCATGCTTCTCCATAAGGGAATATTTTATCTCATGAACCTTGAGTGGACAACTCATGAAAGAGATAGGAGATTCCACACTTTCTTGATTTTATTGGACTAAAATGGCCAATAGTGTATGCTCAGAAGCATAACTGTATATTTTGAAACTTTTAGTATAATCTGGACAAACCAAGACTGGTGCGCGAGTAATTGCTTCTTTGATTTCTTTGAACACTGATTTGCCCTCAGCAGTCCACCTAAATGTAGCATTGCCTTTCATCATGTTGAAAATGTGACGGATTTTCTCAACAAACTCAGGAATGAATCTCCAAAAAAAATTCACCTTTTCAAAGAAAGAGTGAACTGCGGTCTTGCTAGTAGGTAGAGTAAGTTCTTGGATGGACTTGACTCTCTCTGGATCAATTTTAATACCTTCTCAGGACACAATATGTCTGAGAAGCTTCCCTTCAGTTACTCCAAAGACAGATTTCTTTGAGTTTAAAGAAATACCGTTCTGATGACGGCGTTCTAGTATCTTTTGTAAATGGTGGACATGCTCAAAACGATGCTTTGAAAACATTGTTAGATCATCCAGGTATACTACAATGAATTTTTCTATTTCATCTTTGAAAGTGAGATCCATCACCCTTTGAAATGTGGTGCCTGTGTTTATCAGACCAAAAGGCATTCTTCGATAAGCGAAAGTGCCCCAAGGTGTGGTGAATGCTGTCTTATGCTGATTTGCTTTTCTCACTTCGACCTGATTGTATCCTGAAAAACCCTCCAGCATTGATAACATTTTTTAACCTGTTACCATCTGTAGAACTTGATCCATGATAGGAAGAGGGTAGTTATCTTTTAAAGACAACTGATTTAAGTTCCTGAAATCCACACAGATTCGAATTTCACCATTCTTCTTCTTGACAGGCACTATGTTGGCAATCCATATTGAGTGATGGATTGAAAAAATTATTTGGGCGTCAAGAATTTTTTGTATCTCAGCTAAAATAGTACCTGATATTTTTGGATTATATTGCTTGGACTTTTGCTTGTAAGGTACCGAGTTTGCCTTCAAAGGAATGTCGTGGCGAATGTCATTTGGCCTGAGTGATTTTAGATCATCATAGGAATAGGCCAATACATCTATATATTGACGAAGTAAACTAACAAGCTTAAATCTCTCCTTGAGAGTGCAACATTTCCCAATGTTTACCATTTTAGAATCTTGCTTGGTTCCCAAGTTTATCTAATCAAAATTTTGAGAGGAGTTTGAATCTATTCACTGTTGTTTAATAAATATATCATGGTTATCAAACAACTTCTCTAGGCAAACCAGGCCTTTGGAAATATTATTCCCCTTAAGCTGTAAGAAATCCTCACCTGTATTCGTATTTGACTCAGGAGTTGCTTCACATCCTCGAAGTTCACTACCTTCAAAACGTAGTTGTTCAAAACTGTCCTTTTGCTCCAAGAAGGTGATGATTTTGATCATCGTTGTTAAATACTTGCCAATGACTGACATTATCAGGTACACTTGGCCAAGAGACCAGTTCAATAGTGTACTTATCTCCCTTAAAGTCTAGGTGAGGAACTAAGAGAGTAGCAGAGACAGCCAATGCATCCGTCCAGTCATTGAATTTCCTTAAAACGACAGAGATGTCGAAAGCATCAAAATTTTCAATTTGATCCCAGACCAAATTGCGATAGTGGCGCAACCTTTCATTTTTCTTCTGATAGAGGTTCCTCACTTGGTAGACTACCAACTCGATGTCTCCTTTAGCATGGAGTAGCCTAATGCCTTTTTCTCTGGCAGCTTGTAATTCAAGCAATAGGGATTTGTACTCAGCCGTGTTGTTGGTATTGTTAAACTGCAATTTGTAGGACAAAGGAATAATGTCTCCCTGAGAAGATACCAACACAACTCCAGCTCCTAAACTAGTATAAGAGTAGCTGCCATCAAATTCTAAGGTCCATACCTCGTTAGACTCTGCTTTTTCTTTGAAATCTCCTTTGTTTGGGGAAAGAGGTTCTTCCATGCATTCATTTTGATTTGTCAATTTTCTCATCGTGTCAGCTGAACACAATCTCAAGTTATCACCCGTAAGAGTTTCATCAGATGCCTCATGGATCTTGTCTGTAATAGGAAGTAGTTGCCTATGCCTGAGGACTCAAATAAAATTTGAGCTTTCGGTGCCGACGATCGAGTAACTACATACCTTGCTTCTTTTTTAGGAAGTAACTTCTTCATGACACCTTGATTTGGATTCTTGCTTCCGACAAGTCCATACTTAGCTCACCTCCAATATCTTTGCATAAATTTTGCCCAAGAAGGATGCCGTAAGACGCTGAAACATTGGCCACTAAAATCGTCATTTTTATCTGCTTTTTTGGAAAAGCTGCGAAAGCAAATTGAGCGTCTTTTATCTAACCAAAGAGGGGAACTTGCTTATTTTTTATAGAAAAACACCTCCCAAAAATTTTGGTCAAAGTTAGGCCAAGAGAATCCACCACCTTCGCGGGCATGACATTAGCTGAGGCTCTAGAGTCTATAATACAATTACTCAGTTTATAACCATTTATAAGTAGGGAAACATAGAAAGGTTCTATTTTCCTGGGAGCGATAGGAGGAGTTACAACGAGATTATTTTATACAGGTTTATCTTTAGGGGGATCATGAATGGTCTTCAAAGAATCTTGTCCTACGGGGATGGCTTTATTTTTCACATATTCTGCTAACCTATCAAATTGTTCTGGGTTAGCCCTCAAATATTCAACCTCTGTCATTTGAATTTTAGTCTTTCTAGCATGATCAATTATATCAAATAATTGAAAAGAACTTGAAACAGAGGAAGAGAGTCCATCATCTGAAACTTTAGTAGGTATGGCACTGGTCTAAGCAACAGAAGTGGAAGGTATCGGGTGGTTCGAGGTACTTACTTTTTATGAATTACCTGATCTTTTGATTGCAGTGGCAATGGAGTCCCTCGTTTAGCAATGGAAACCGTTGGCCGGGGTTCTTCCTCTACCTTTCTTTTGTCAGTCTGTGAAGTTGATTGATTTTGAGACCTGATGAAAATAGCGTAGGATCCAGCCAAAACTTCCAGCTTCGTCTTGGTAATCCAGGAAACTGATATTAGAGTCGCCAGCTAATTCTTCTTCATGCTCATTGAAGAGATTAGCATCATCTTGTTGGTCCAATTGAGGTTGGAGTGAATAGTCATGTTCAGCCTCTAGGTAATCGACCACTGAATTTACAGGTGCTGCTTCAATGGCTAATTTCTCTACAGGGGGAGGTAGGCGATTTGGTTGCCCTTGGTTTTGGGTAACATTACCTTGATGTTGCTAATTCTGGAACATTCTCTTGGGCATATCCTGATAGGTAGTAGTAGACGTACCTTGGGCTATTTACCTCTTTAAAGCTATTAGTTCATTTGTCAATTTTTGCACCATAGGATCTGTAGTGCCTGTAGAAGAGCTTTCAGTAGATGAAGAGAATCTATTTTTACTACGATATTTTCTAATCTTACCTACCAAAATAAGATCAATATCAATCTCAGTAGCTAAATTTTGAGCTAATTCTAAATCCATAGGGTCAGCTTGCCTCAACATAAAACTTACTTCAGGAAGTTGGGAGTTGATGAAAAAGCACTTGAGATTCTCTGGCGTGGGCTGAGCAACGGTTGGAATCCGGTTCCTCAACTTGTTGAATTTAGCTATGAAATCCCTCATGGGTTCTTGGGATTCTTTTTTCATCTATGTTAGCTGCGCTAACAAGTCATGTGCATCTTCAACAGGTTTAAACCTAGCTTCGAATTTAGCTTTAAACGTATCCCAATCAGTTACTGACCTAGCCTGCAGGTGATAGAACTAATCCGCGGCAGCTCCTTGCAGGATTTCTACAAAAAGTCTCACTAATACATCCTCAAATTCCACGCCAATTACACTGCATGCTATGGAGAAAGTGGCAATATGCTCGTTGGGATGAAATTTTTCATCACCAAAAAACTTAAGATTTTTTTTTTAAAACTACGAGGTAGTTCATGCAAAGGTGCATTCAAATTAAGAGGACCAAAGGAATTGCCCCACGGGCCTTGAGCCATTATGATAGGACGATTAAATGGTGGGATAACAAACTTTGGTGGAGTGTTTATAGGCAGGGTATGATTGACTTCAGGAAAAGAGGCTCTACCTTGCGGTGGTGATCTATTAAGGTTAGGAGGAAAACTCTTAGACCATTGGAGGAAAGTTGGTAAAGGAAACAGATCAAAATTACTCTGTTGCGCCAACTCAAACACAGGGTCAAAAACACCCTTGGCTCTCTGGCTTTTGGTGTAGCGTGGAGTTTCTAGATTTTAAATGAAAAAAGGGACCGAAACTACTTCAAGTTGAAGCTTGAGGCTTCAAAATGCACGTTCATAATCCCCAACGGAGTCGCCAAAAACTGTTGGGTGAATATTTTGTCATCAACTAACTGATGACAAAATGAGTATATCAACCACAGCTTAGGGAGATTTACGCCATGAAAAGTGTGGATTTATCAGATCTGGACGGGGTAAATCTCTCCTCTCATCAAGGGGAGGTTCCCTATGAATATTTATACGCTAGATACATATATTTAATTAATCTGAAAATAACACATGGGGTGGTGTAACAGCATACACCTCTCTTTTTTTAGAGGTGATGTACAAGAAGAAAGAGAGAGAAATCCTAGTAGTGGGTCAATAACATCTCTCTCCTTTCAGGAATGGTATCCAACCTAGAGCAGGAAATCACCTGAAGTAAATAACAAAAGTTCACAAACAAACTCACGTAAGCACAAAGTCATCCGTAGCCTCTTTCACCGATTCAGAACAAACGTAACCGTAAAATGAAATGAAGCACAAAGTCTTCCCTTGAAACTACAAAAGATAGCTGAATCACAAAGATAAAAATAGCTCAAATTCTATCTTCTACCTTTTAGAAATGTTCTCAGATAATATTAACACACCCACTTTGCTTATTAAATCAGATAAAGAAGATATTACCAGGAAAAAGGACATAAGAATTGTTTCCTAAATAACACAGATAATTTCAACACAAAGTCTAAAATAAACCTGCTTCTCATTCATTTAACAAAATATGATTTACAAGTTTGAGCACAAAGTCTCAAAAAGTGTTTCAGTTTTGACAGAGTTTTTTGCTCTCTATTATCCAAGATCCATTTATAAAAGAGGTCTCCATTATATATAAGGAGAAACTCTCAAAATTTAGAAAATATTAAAATACAAAAATATCTTAGTCAAAGATGACTCATCTTGACTTTGAGATATTTTTTTGAACTTTTTACATGTAATTACATATTACAAAATTGCATGCACTTTTCACAAGACAAAAGTACATAAGGAAAGAAGAAGATAGAAGGGGAAAAGATTTCAGTTCTTACTGCCAGACTTCTTCAGATGAGCATCGTACATAGTAATAGATGCCTAAATTTCTATACTGTCTAGTGTAATCGTGTTCTTGGAGATGACTCTGGCTCTGATTAAAGCATCCTTCAATGTTGTGATAGCCTTAGCATGACCAGTTAACCTAGATTTTAGATTATCCAGAGTTAACTGAGTGTCTAAAATATTATTCACAGAAGTCATTAAGAAAGATTTCTCTTCAAAATCTCTTCGAATCATCCCCTTGAAACTTTGGATCATTTCTTCTGCTGAGAGAAATTGGTTATCCCTGGAAGTCAGGTTGCAAGGTAGCTCTTCCAGTCTATTGAGCAGGCCTGTGTCACTCTTCTCGTTATCATCCCTAGAAGATTTGAGATCTTCAACCAACTCCTTGAGCACCTGTACCCTGTATATCAGTGACTCTTTGATCTTCACATAGGAATCCTTGCTGGAAATGACACCGATAATTATTAAGGTGATTTTCTTCAGATCTTTCATCTCCCTCTATTTGCTAAGGTATCTTTTAGTACTGTCAATAACTTGAGAGATAAGAGAGAGAAGGTCATCTAAATTTTCTCTCACCTTTTTCATTTTGTCTATTTTTTTAGCAACCTCTGTAAGCAAGGAAACTCCCTGAGTATGCAATTTTTCAATGTAGTCCTCCAGGACTTTCCCCTTCAAGTAAGTCTTCTCTTCCTTTTGAATGACAGGGTCATCTATAGAGAAAGCCTCTAGAGTTGCCGCTTCAGGGGGAAGAGTGAACCTCTTTATTATTGCCGTTAGCTGCTATGTCTTGGCCTTGTAATAATATTTCATCTCTTTTTCTTGGTCAAATTTTTGGACCATGATGTCCATAGCAGACTGAAGATCCCTTTTCGCACCTTCGTGAGTAACTTTACCAAGTTCAACATGAGAGATGGAATAGCTGCTCATTTCAAAACCCTCAAGGGTTGTGTCCTGTGAAGGCTTAGCTATTTCTAAGAATTTTTGCCCTTTTTCCTCATCTCTGCTTGAAACTCAGCCTCAGATCTCTGTTAGGATGTGGAGCTAAAAGCTTCAACTGGTGCAAACAGGGAGGAGGTTGCTGAGTTCTAGGGAGACCGGCATTGGCAGAGTGCAGTGCACAAGGCGACCGATGATGGCAGGATGGACATGAAGGAAACTGACATCGGCAGGAGGTCGGCCAACATCGATCACCTCTAGGTAGATAGGGACTGATGTCGGTCACCTGTGGTAGTTCTAGAACTACTTGTTCCACAGACAGTTAGTTTGTTGAACTGAGTGTTTGCATGCAAAGGCTATTTTTGGTCTTGAGTTGCGTGTCTAATTATTGTAATTAGGATAGTCTAATTATTGTATGCATGAGATCTATATAATAGACTCATAGGCTATAGTGTAAACTTGTAACTAGAGAGTACTGAGAGAAGAGAGCAATGGTGTGTTCCTCCTAGTGCCACAATACCAAGGTGGGTACTGGTTTGGAGAATCAGTAGGGTTCTTCATATTTTTATGATCTTAGTCAGCAGGTTAGCATGGCTTCTTTTGGAGATCTAAAATGGTGAGTAAGGTCTAGTGATTTTCAGGTAGCAGCAGAGAGCAGGAGATCTACTTGGAGTACGATTGTGTACTTGATGTACTGGCAGCGTGTTACTGACTGGTTGGAGAGGTGAACATCAATTCTGTATTAGAGTTGATTGTTGGGACCAAGAGAGAGAGGGAAGAAGGTCTTGAGGTGTGATGAACCTTTGAGGTGGAGGAAGAAGTGGCATCTTCCTTATTGTATATTCTTCTGAGTGATTATTAATACAATTGTGTATTGTCTCTCATATTCCTGTGTTGTTTCATATTTCTAGTTACTTATTGATTTTGATTAAATTATGTGTTTAGTTGCTAATACAAGAAGTAATCATATATGTGCTCTATTTGTGGAGCAAGATCCTGACACGTGGTATCAGAGCATGTTTATTGTTCTAGGTTCCTGACAAGTGGTATCAGAGCCTTGGTTGTAGGTTCAAGCGCTGATACCATCAAGTGGTATCAGAGATTTTGGTTTGGTTGACTAACAGGTGGTTCAGATCTGGTAGTGTTTTTGATTACAGGTCACTCACAAGGGTTTCAGATTGAGTGGGAGTATAGCAATGGCAGAAGATAGTAAGCTATGAATGGAGAAACTGAATAGCACGAATCGTCTAATTGATGGAAAGAAAGAGCAGGTAAAAGGAGATTATTGGAGGGCAGAAGATCAGCGTGTAGAAGCAGATGTTGCAGGTGACGTTGTACAGGTTGCTCTAGATAAAGTAGAATCTTTGTTTACAGATTCTTTTGCCTCTTTCCATGCAGCCCGAAATAGAGCATCTTTTCATGGGTATGTCTTTGGAGACTTTGAAGAGATTTATTTAGGGGTTGGAGAGCCTTGTCAGATTATTGACAAAGGGCAAGTGAAGTTGAAATTGTAGACGGATGACACACAGTGGTTGAAAGAAGTCATGCAGGTACCAGTCTTAGAGATGAGTCTAATTTCTTTAGGAAATTTGGGTGATGGGAGATGCACTGTAACTCTCACAACGGATACACTTGAATTAGATGGTGGTAAGAAAGTAGGTATCCTTTATCTATCTACTTATATTACTGATTCACCTTTTGTCATAGGCTTAGTCACATATGTAGAAGGAGAATGCAGGTTTTGAAATGGAAGTCAAATATCTTTGACAAGCTAAAGAACTGGAAAGCCTTGGTTTTCATTGAGGAGATAACGGACAAAGATCAGGTGAGGAAACTGATTTATTCTAAGCAGGGCTATGCTAATTTTAACAGGGTTTTGACCCAAAAGGAGCTCGCAGGTAAAAATTGTCACTCACAAGGAAAACACAGAAATCAACGTCGATTAGAAAATTGACGTCAGCATCCTCACAGTGACCGACGTCGACAAAATAGGGACAGGTAAAAACTGGCGTCGGTCACGAGGACCGACGTCGGCAAAGAAGCAGTCGTAGGGAACTGACATCGGTCGGGTGCAGGCTGGGAGATGGCTGAGATCGATCACTGGAACGAATGTTGGGTAGACAACAAGCTGTCAACAAGTCTCAAACGCTCATGTAGAGGTCAGAAATGGTAAGTGAACCTCATATTTGTTGTTCACCTTCTTTATTATTGCTTACTGATGGTTGAGAACCATGAAGATGTATAGAGGCAATGTAAGTAGAATCCAAAAATAGTGGGAGCATGGCATGAATTCTTTAGAAGAGAACCAAGCAGGAGATTTGGTAGATTTGACAGCTAAGAGAGAGCACTGGGAGAGGAGTGGATTCCCTTATTAGAGAAGAGAGTGAATGGATAAGTGAGACAGAAGGCCAAGGTACATGGTCTTGAGGTAGCTACAGGACAGTGGTACAGGTTTTGATAGGTGGATGACTAAGCATGGCTTTAGTCAATGTCAGTGTAACTATTGTGTTCTTTTCTTTACCAAGTGGATGATGTGTCACGACATCATCTTGTTACTGTATGTGGAGTGGTTGCTTATTGCAGGTTTACATATGCAGGGAGTTCTCTGAGCTAAAAGGTAAAGTTAGTTTCAGAGGTATGTTATGAAGAATTTGGTAGCAGTGAAATTCTTTAGCATAAGAGACATAGAGGATCACAAGTTGATTTTGTCTCAAATAAGAAGCTGATGTGAAGGTGTTGGTGAGGTTCAAGATGCAGAATCAGAAAGCACACCAAGGGCTGGACAGGTCAAGCAGAGCTTAGAACAAGTGTTCAAAATCACATGAGGTCTAGTGTAGACCTGAGTTTTTCCAAGTAGTGGGAGTTGTCAGAAAGTATGGAGCCAATTCGAGGAAGAGGTACTGAAGGGCAGTTCAGTGGATTCTTACAGGGATCAGCAGCAGGTCGACATGCTATGCAGGGTCAAGCTATTTTCTACATAGGTTTGTAGATACAGATGTGGCAGGTTACTTGGATGACAAAGGCACAAAGCTTAGAGCATCACAAGGTGTGGTGGTTAGTCTTCAGGATTGATCTTGAAGAGGGATACAAGCTAGAGTACAAATTAGATAGTGTACAATTACATGTACAGTTGTAGCTATTTATCTCCAAGTGGGAGATTGTTAGGATGTGGAGCTAAAAGCTTCAACTAGTGCAAATAGGGAGGAGGTTGCTGAGTTCCAGGGAGACCAACATTGGCAGAGTACAGTGCACAAGGCAACCGATGATGGCAGGATGGACAGGAAGGAAACCAACATCGGCAGGAGGTCGGCCGACGTCGGTCACCTCCAAGCAGACAGGGACCGATGTCGATTGCCTGTGGCAGTTCCAGAACTGCTTGTTCCACAGACAGTTAGTTCGTTGAATTGAGTGTTTGCATGTAAAGGCTATTTTTGGTCTTGAGTTGCGTGTCTAATTATTGTAATTAGGATAGTCTAATTATTGTATGCATGAGATCTATATAATAAACTCATAGGCTGTAGTGTAAACTTGTAACTAGAGAGTAAGAGAGCAATAAGCTCCTTCTGAGAGAAGAGAGCAATGGTGTGTTCCTCCTAGTGCCACAGTACCAAGGTGGGTACTGGTTTGGAGAATCAGTAGGGTTCTTCATATTTGTATGATCTTAGTCAGCATGTTAGCATGGCTTCTTTTAGAGATCTACAATGGTGAGTAAGGTCTAGTGATTTGCAGGTAGCAGCAGAGAGCAGGAGATCTACTTGGAGTACGGTTGTGTACTTGACGTACTGGCAGCGTGTTACTGACTGGTTGGAGATGTGAACATCAATTCTGTATTGGAGTTGATTGTTGGGACCAAGAGAGAGAGGGAAGAAGGTCTTGAGGTGTGACGAATCTTTGAGGTGGAGGAAGAAGTGGCATCTTCCTTATTGTATATTCTTCTGAGTGATTATTAATACAATTGTGTATTGTCTCTCATATTCCTGTGTTGTTTCATATTTCTAGTTACTTATTGATTCTGGTTAAATTTTGTGTTTAGTTGCTAATACAAGAAGTAATCATATATGTGCTCTATTTGTGGAGCAAGATCCTGACACGTGGTATCAGAGCATGTTTATTGTTCTAGGTTCCTGACAGTCTCGTGATAAATTTTTTTAGTACAATCCCTTTGGCTGCTAACCAATCATTGGTGTTAGCCAATATCGGTTCAAATCTTTTTCTCAGAGAAGTTAGTTCCTTCTGAGACCACTGAGTTAGAGGAAGAGGGGAGCCAACAATCTTTTCAGCCAAGTACTTGCTGTTGATAATGCTCTCATCATCGACCAGATTAGAGGGGATCTCTACAAGCCCCAAATATTCAATTTATTTCAGGGTCAACCTACTATAATCCATTCTCCTGATTTCTTTAGCTGTCCTCAGATCTATCCAGATGTCCTCGATTATGGGCTCATGGAATTGAGTCTTCCCCCTGATCTTGTTCTTGACTCACCTGTAGTCAAATTTGTCTCTTCTCTTGAATTATTTTAGAATGACCAGCTGCATCTTCGTTTCCATGACTTTGGCTTTGGCTGCTGTCGCAATAGAATACTTGCCAATTTTGACTAGAAACCTGAAACCTAGCTTTTTCAGCTCCATTTGTTTAGTATGCATGACCACCAGTTGTCAGCAAAGTTCCATTAGAACCAACTTGTCAGAAAGGAATCTGGGGAGCATATAGGGGTAGCCTTGGAAAAAGCCAATCCGAAAGTAGCAGAAGGTGGAAAATTTGAGGAACATACACCCGTAGTCATTGACGACTATCCAAGCTTCATCAAATACTCTCTTTTGCTCAAGCTGAGGGTCGAAGAGGCATAAAAATACAGCAAAGAAAGCATCATTTACCCTTTTGAAATGGTGGGTTGACCCTTGAAGTGTCAACTAGGGGTAATATGAGTAGATCAGGGTGGTCTTTCTATCCCCTTCAGTCATTAAACTTGGAAAGGTTCACATTGAAGCAGCTATGTACACAAGGTACAAGGTCATATAGAACTTGGAAGAAGTCTATACTTTGGTCAGCTACTCGTGAAGAGCGTTGCTGATCTGCTCACCCCAAAAGATGACCTGCTTACCCTTGAGGATGATCTTAATAAACGGGTACATCCACTCATGAAACTATGAGGAAGACGGGAGGCCTCGCACTCTACTAAGAAGGGTGATCAAGTCACCAACTTCTTCAATGAAATCACTCTTTAGGAAGTTCTACGACCATTTGGATAGACTAGACCTGGGCGTCTTCAACCACCTGTTATTCATCACTTTCTTCGCCTTCTCAGGGTCTTTGTCATACTCCTTTTGGGCTTCTATGAAGTTGATCTTCAGCACTTCAATAGCGGGAGGGTACATGAAGACTTTGTTGATGAACTCAGGATTTAGCCAAATTATCACATTACCACTGGCATCTGAGACTGACCTTGCCTCTTTGTTGTAGAAGCGGGCACATTAGAGGATGAACTCTGTATGATGTACTACCACTGGGAAAGCAGCAACCAAGTGGATGTTGCTTTCAATTATCCTCTTTATTTCAGAGCTTGGGTTCATCGCATTCATTCAAGCTACGAACTCAGCCATATCTACGTGGCCAATTTTAGTGTCCCGAATGTTGTCGACATTGGAGGTAACCGAAGTGATTGACTAGACGCCCTGGTACTTGTACTTTATCATCTTTGCCTTTTTGGGAGACATCTCTGATATTGGAACTAGTCTCGATCGGATGGGTGTTGATGACCAAGAGCCTTCAGAAAGAACTATAGCCATGATCACACAATTAGAGAAAAGGGAGCGAGTTGTGGAATTCATATATCAAGTGATTATGACCATGGGAGGATACTTTAAAAAGGCTGGGTCGAAAAAATGTGCAGAAAATGAGGAAGAAAGGGAAAGAAAGAAAGAAAGAAAAAGATGAAAAATCCTCCAGAGTTAGAAAAATCCAGAGGAGAAATGCATGGGTGGTGAAAATCGCCGCCCCTGCATGAAGAAGTCAAATAGTGTAATGGCGACAAAATTCACTACCCCTGCAGGAACGGCCTGTGCAGGCAGTGACTTTTGTCACCCGTACAAATAGGAGAAGGATAATGTAGGGGAGGCAAATTCACCGCCCCTACACTTTTGACCTGCATCAGTGGTGATTTTCATTGCCGATGCAAGTTTGGAGGGGAAAAGATGTGCGAGTGGTGAATTTTGCCACCCACACAGGTGAGGCATGCGTGGGTGGCAAAATTTTCCGCTCACGTAGGTAAGGGCTGCAGAGAGGGCAACCAAAAGGCACGAGCGGCTAAAATCACCGCCCATGCTTGGTTTGCACAAAAATTGTGGGTAACAGGGAGGGACGGTGATTTTAGTCGTCCCAGCAGGTAGGTAAGTCTAGAAGGCCGACGGGGGGGGACAAGGAGAAAAAAATAATTAAAACACTCTAACAAAACCAAAAGAAGAAAAAGGAGCTAAGAAAGAGGAAGGAAAAGATAATAAAAGCTAAAAATGAGACCTACTTGGAAAGCCGTGCATGCCACGAGATTAAATCTACTAAAATGCACTTCAACTCGTCCGTTGGGTCATCCAGATGTGAAGGGCAAGAGGAGAGGAGGAAGAATGAAGAAATAAGGGTTGAAATCAGTTTATATGGGGTGAAAAACCGACCCCAACAACTCGTCGTGTGTGGCAATAAACGCTGCATGCAAAAACTGAGGCATGCATGGGCGGCAAATTTCACCACCCGTGCATGTTTGGGTGCATGGGTGGCAAAATTTGCTGTCCTTGTAGGTAAGAATGTAGGGCAGAAAAAATTTCCACCCTTGCATCTCAAGGGCAAAATTCACTAGTGGAAAATTTTGACGCTCGTGCACAAAAATAGAAGAAATGAAACACTAACTCTGAAAGAGGCAGGCTTGGTCCCATGGACACATCAAGACCGTAACGACCTTCACTTTTTGGGGAAGATGTGATTTTTGAATTTTGGAAGGTGCAGTCAGACCAAGACGAGAACGAGAACCCATCTTGAAAATAAACTTAGAGAGTCGAAAGATGAAACAGACAAGTTTCGTAGGGGGTTGTTCCCAAAAACGAGTTAAGCTGATTTTTGAAACAACAAGGTATACATTTAAACCCCTAAACATGTAACAATTACTAGGTTGGATTATCTTGTGTTTCATGAGTGTTGAGACTTGTTTTGTTATATCTAGTAATTTTTATAAAATCTTATGTTTTCATGTATTTGTGAATATTTTATTAGATTGGTTGTAGTTCTTATTAGTTATACTTAAAAATGCTAGACTATGGTAATATGGGTTATCATAAGGTGTAGAATATTTGGAAACTAGTTGTGATAGTTAGAACCTGCAGTTAAATTTATAATTTTACCTAGATGGTATTAATTGTATTCATTATTTATAGTATGGGATATATAATAATGTAACATCCATTCATGTGTTTGACAAAATAAATATATGCTTTGGTTACTCCTCTATTTAGCATATTAAATGATGTGTTTGCTAGTAGGATGCAAATTATATGAATCTTGTGGTTAAATCATGTTTGATCAATCTTGCATTGATGATACTGAGTAAGGAATGAGATAGAATTCATTGGCATACTAGCATCATGATGTCAGATGAAGGCAGTTCGATCAAGTGGTGCATATGAATTTGATTGATCTATAGATGATCATTATTTATTATTCTTAAAACTTTGGTCAAAGTATGTTTAATGAGACATTATCATTTCATGAGTATGATTTACATGTTTGTGTGATATCTTTTAATAGAACATGTTTTTTATGATACACTGCATGTTTAATTTTAAAAATCATACAACACTAGGGACTTAATTATCTCTCTAAATTCTTGCACCGTCACTATCTACTCATCTACGAAAGGGAAGTCCATTCCTTGATGGAATTAGTGCAGGGGATCATTGGTATGTGTTTGGTGTAGAAAATCACTCAAATGATTTTGTTCTTCCCCCCAATAGTATTAATTTTGAGATGACACTTGAGATTGACATAGATACTTGAGTTCAGGAACTATGCTCCAGGAGAGCCATGTATCTTATATGTACATTGTATTGTATTGTACTTATTATTGAATATTATCATGAAGAGTTGTAATCACATATTAAACATTTACAATAGTGGTTGTAGACTTGTATCAGTTGTCATTGAGTTAATATAATTACTTTCTACATTCACATTACGATGTATTCTCATGATATTAGAGATCAGTGATAAGTGATATAATATGATTATTTAGTATTATCACAATTGTGTTATTCATATGATATATGTTTAGATTTTTGTGGTGAATTATATTTTTGGTATATGTGTTTAATTTTTTTTAAATCACATATTTCTAAGTAGATCCCAGTGGGAATGTTGCATGTGGTATTAGAGCTATAGCTCTTACTCTAGGACGTAATGAGTCGACTAACATTTTCATATCCTTCTATTGATATAAAGAAGGATGGTGAAATATAGAGTTTCTAGAGAGGGTACTTTGAATGCTAATGATAATGAGCCTCCATTTGATCTTCACTGATTTACCACTGAGAAGTTAAAAAATATGGACCAGATTCTCACAGTCATGAATGAGACTAGGGACTAGATTATAACTCTAAAGTAGGTGGTTTATAGCCATGAAAAGGAAGAATAGAATGTACCTAAAGAGCATCCTGCTGAGCAAGAAAATTCTCAAGATTCTAGAGCTTAGGTATTTATGGATTTATCTAGAGACATGAAGAAGGTGAACCCACCTAAGTTCAATAAGACTATTATGGGTGAGAGAGTTGAGGCATGAATGACTGATATGGAGAAGTATTTTAAAATTTGAAACTACTCCAAGGTCACCAAGGTAGTATGGGAAACATATCAGTTGGTTGGTGAGACATCTACATGGTGGGCCAATAAGAAGTTGGAAATGAACCTTAACTTAACCACCACTACTTGGGATTAGTTTGTGGCATTATTCAGGGCACGATGGTTCCCATGGTTTTATTTTGATCAAAAGCTCACAGATTTTCAAAATCTAAAATAGGGGGATTTATTAGTGAATGAGTACTAGGAGAAATTCATTAAACTTTTTAAGTATGTACCTTAGTATTAGGGTGATGAGAGGTTCAGGATCAAAATGTTTATCATGGGTTTGAGGCTCTAGATTGATGGAGAGGTAGATGTTCATGGACCAGGTCTTCGAGAAGATGGTCAAACTAAAGTTGAAGTTGAAGTATTTTTTAGAAGCCAAAGATAAGTTCAAGAAACGGTTTAGAAATTCTAAGTCAACATTCAAGAAGTAGAATTGGAAATAAAAGAGTGGAGACTCCAGGAAGTCGTTTAAAAGTTAAAATACCAAGTTCAACAATGATTTAGGCAACAAGAAATAGGGCAATAGATCCAAAGGTGGTTTGAAGGGAAACCAATAGAATGATAGGAAAGGACCATCTAGAGGTTGTTTTATTTTCAATTATGACCATTATGTTTTTGATTTTCCTCAGTACAAGTCAAAGGGAAAATGTCCTAATCCTCAGTAGGGTAGTTTTTAGCAGTGGATTCATATAGTAGTCGATAATCGGTAAGTCAAATTTTAGGCATTATCCATAGATATATTATATACTTTATATGACCATCCACTTTCCATTTTGATAGATACAAAAGCCACAAAGTGTTTTATACCTCCTATGATGCTTAGTAAGTTAACTAGAAGAGATAGTGTAATGGAAAATGCATGGTTAGTATAGTATGGGAATGAATCCAAAGTCATGGTTGGCAAGTGTTTATTTGAAGCAAAGATTAGGTTGTCTAAATTCACAATAGCTGTGGACCTATATGTAACACTACTAGGGTCATATGATGTGATTTTAGGAGTTAATTGGCTTGTAAAAAATAAATATGACATTGATTGCTAGCTAAATAAGGTTGAGTGTCTTGATGATTTCAAAAATTAGACACAAATTCAAGGTGAGAAGAGAGAGTTGTGTTGGGTGAATATTTTGTTGGCTAGCTAACTGGTGACCAAAATAGTTCCTATCACCATAGCATAGGGAGATTTGTCATCTAATGTTGCAGGTTTACCACATCCAAAGGGGACAAATCTCTCCTCTCATCAAGGGGAGGTTCCCTATTAAATATACGAAGGCTATATACTATATATATAAGTAGAAAGTAAGACAGGGGGTGGGATAAACCATCCATCTCTCTTTTTTCAGAGATGATGCTAACAAACAAAGGAGAAATCTTGGGTTATTGGTGAAGATAATTCTCTTCTTTCAGAAGTAACATTCAACCAAGAGCCAAATCCCTTCCTAGATAGTAGAAACCCTGATGAAATGATAGAATGCACTTCTCTTCTTTCAGAAGTGCTTGTTCTTCCAAACAACAGGAATCTTTCTGGTAAGTAACTGGTAACCAAAGGTGTAGAATAACCAACAGCTTGAAATGCAGCGCAAAGTCTCCACCTCGACTGCCCAAGAGTGAAATACGAAGAACAATGGGGGAACAAAGTCATCCCAAGGTCCTTTACACAGAAATAGAAAATAAACACACACTAAAAACAACTATGACAACACAAAGTCTGAAAGTAGTTGGCTTCAGGACACCTTCCTTATCACCTCCACTAATCTTGCTTGTTAAATCAAATAAATAAGAATGATTTTAGAAGACAGACATAAGAACAATCTCCTAAAGTAGCACAAGCTATAACAGCACAAAGTCTGTAAGTAACTTGCTTTCTCATTCAATCAAAGAAATATGAATTACAATCTGAGCTCAAAGTCTTAGTAATGCCTTTCAATTCAGGCAAAGTTTCACATCTGGTAAAGGGAAGATCTCCTTCAAATGGTACAAGAGATTACATTATATAGAGGCTTAAGGGAGGCTTGGCACTTTGTCCCATAGAGTGACCCATTCGGCACATTCAATGCCTTGGACGCATTCTTGGTCTTGTCAGGAAGGACCACACTGGAGCAAGGTGGCTGCCTTAACTATGACGCGTTGATTCATCTCTAGTGCCTCCTTTCAAGTCTGAATCTCTCATTCCATCAACTACCTAGCTGCACAACTATCTATTCTACTTTTATCTTAAAGGGGACAAATAGGATGTGCTTTCAATGTTGGCAGGCCCTAAATATCTACCCAACAAATTATTTCACCCATTGGAAATAACTCCTGCTGAGTTTCCCTCTTTGTCTCTTCCTCCTCTTGGGTCTGGCCTTAGGCTCTTTGAATACATTTGGGTCCGTACCTTGAGTCTGCTAGAATCAACAAACACTTAAATGCAACCGATTTGGCGTTCGTGTGTTTTTCCTCTATTAAAGGTTAACGGCTAGCCAATCGCTCCAAGTTTGACGCCCACGGGCCTGTTGGTCCTTTATTTCCTTTGGATAAAATGTCTAAAGGAATTCCTTTAGATAATTTATCTGAAGGAAATCCTTTCCTTGGCTTCATGCATGCCTTTGCATTGCAAGGTGATCCATCCTTTGACATGTGGCACCTTCCACTGCTTCAAACAAGTGATATGTGGCATCTTTCATTGAATCTTACTAAGGACATGTGGCATCATCCACCTTCTCGAGCCTTTGTGACATCGCAAAAATGTTTGGGGCTCAGTCAGGCTCTCACAAATAATGACACTTGTCAGCCTCCACTACTCTCTGCATGGGACACGTGGCATGGTCCGCTGCTCTTAGGAAAATAAAGTAAAACCTTTCATGGTTGCCACTTTTCACCCTCTGTGAAGTTTTGGCAGAAGCTTTGTCAAAAGAGACCCTATAACAGTCATGCGAATGTAGACACGTGGCAATCTCAGCTTCATTTAGTCACTCGCCCCTAGGCCCACCATGGTCTTTACTCAATATAGTGGAATGGAAGGAAGGAAACATGGATGTTGACACGTGGTGGCTTCTGCTACTTCTTAGGAACAAGGCATAATGGCTCGGTCGGTGACACTTGGTAGTATCCGCTTGACTCTTTTTGTTGGATGCATTTATCTTCATAATTAAGGCCATCTTTGAACCTTTGAACCTAGTGGATTGAACTGATTGAACATTGAACCCATTGAACCAAAATGGTTCAAGGTTCAACAGTTCAACGATTCAAGCTTTTGAGACTCGTTAAATGCTCGAGGCCACGAAACCTTTGGAATGGTTGAACTTTGAACTTTGTCAAATGTGCCTAGCTCCTATTGAAGACATTGAACCTTTGAATCTGCTAATCCCTTTATTGAAAAAGCTTTGAAAAAATGAGGAATTTGAAAGCCCCCAAATAAATTTTGAGAAGGGAAAGAGAAGAATGTTGGCCCTGCAGTTCCAAGAATAGCTCATATGTTGTTCCAAAAATGACTGACACTTTTGGGAACCAACAGTTGGCTCCAGTTGGGGAACTTCCTTCAAATGAAAACTTGGAACAGCTGGGAGGAGTAGAAACCAGAATCTTTGGTGCCTTGAAGCGTGCCATTGGGCTACAGAGTCATGCTACCAAAAAAGAACGGCTCCAAAAAATGAAAATGAAAAGCACAAAATAGAACTAAAGACTATACAGATATACATATGTATAGATGATCTTATCTGATTCCTCAAGATTTTAAATGCTTTAGATGCCACCCACTGTGAGACAGTGAAAATGGTGTGCCATCCTGATAAACCAACAGGAAACCATTTTGT
The DNA here is from genome assembly GCA_037957365.1 of Torreya grandis. Lineage (NCBI taxonomy): Eukaryota > Viridiplantae > Streptophyta > Pinopsida > Cupressales > Taxaceae > Torreya > Torreya grandis. Next base: position 4,451,402 of record JARHVA010000259.1, read on the forward strand.
CTCTAGAAACGGTGACGGGCGAATGGAACTCTTCACCAGGAAACTAATTTTCTGTGTGTTCCTCTTGGCTCTTTCTTCTTCTTGACCCATGGTAGGATGTGGTCTTCAAACTGAAAACCATAATTCCTTGCTCTCTTAGTGAAGAGTTCCTTTTGCTGAATTTGGAGTACAACAGTATGGTCTACCACTATAGCTTGTTGTTCTGTTAGTCCAGTCCAGCACATGCTTTGATTGTCAGCATCAAACTCCTGACAAACCATCAACTCAACATCTCCTTTAGTGTGAAGGAGTTTGATATCTTCATCCTAAGCAGTCTTTAATCTGAGTAACAGAGATTCACATCCAGTTGTGTTGTTGGTGTTGCTGAACTGAAACTTGCATGAAGGAAAAATATATCCTTGAGGAGATATCAACACAGTCCTAGCTCCAGCATTAGTGGGAGAATTACTACCATCAGATTCCATGATCCAAGCATCATCAAAAGCTGATCTTCTATCAGATTTCTCTTCTTGGGAGATGGAAGATCCTTCTTGATTTGTAATGCACCCTACCAATTTTTTTGATGCCTTGTTTGGATGAAATCCTAGATTCTCAGCTACAGGACTTTCATCAACGGGGACATGAGCATCCTTTGTGGTCAAGAAGTAATTACCCCTGCCTGAAGGCTCAAATAGAATTTGAGCAGTAGGGGCTGTCGTTTGGGTAATCACAATCTTTTCCTCAGACAGGTCCACACCTGATTTTCCACCAATGTTTAATTGCTCAGGATTGGCTTGCAGGGATTCAAAATCAATCATTTAAATTTTGGATTTATTGACATGATCAATCATGGCAAATGACTGAGATGGACTTGGAAGAGAGAATGGGATTTCATCCTTTTGGTTTTTGGGAGGGGGAGGACTGATCTATGAATTTGAAGTAGAAGGTGCAGAGATGTTCGATGTACTTACTTTTTTGGCAATCACCGGGTCCTTTGACTGGAAAGGAAGAGGGGTTCTCTGCTTAGTAATTGAAATTACTAGTTGGGGTCACTCCTCTATCTTCTCTTTGTCAGCTTGTTGGGCTGAGTGATTCTCAGACATGGTGAATACTGCATATGATCCTTTAACTGCTTCACCTTCACTTCCGGGTTCATCCTAGAAATTTAGGAAACCAATGTGGGAGTTGCTAGCTGATTCTTTTAGATCCTCCTTGAAGAGATCAATGCCATTTTCTTTCTTGAACTCAGGTTGGAAATAAGAAACATGTTCAGTTTCCAGATATCCAACTACTGAGTTGGTTGGAGGTGTTTCAAGGGCAAGGTTCCTCTATGGGAGAGGAAGATGATTTGGTTGCCCTTGACATCTGGCAGTGTTGCCTTGATATGGATGATTGGGGAATGTCCTCCTTGGCATATATCGATTAGGAGGAGTAGACATACTTTGGGCCATTTGCCTTTTCAAGGCTAGTAGTTCATTTGCTAGCTTTTGCACCATTTGATCAATGGTGGTTGAAGGTGGATACTCAGAAAATGAAGAGGATATACCTCTATTAAGATATCTCCTTATCTTACCTGCCAAGATAAGGTCATCTTCTAGCTCAGTAGCCAAGTCTTGAGTAGCCTCAAGGTCTATGTGTCTAGCCCATCTCAGCAAGAAACTCACTTCAGGCAACTGTGAGTTGATGAAGAAACACTTGAGATTTTGAGGTGTCGGCTGGGTGATCATGGGAATCCTGTGCCTTAGTTTGTTGAACCTGGCAATAAAATCCCTCATATGCTCATGAGGTTCCTTCTTCATCTGAGTGAGCTGGGCTAGTAAAGCATGCGCATCCTTTGCAGGCTTGAACCTAGCTTCAAAATTGGATTTAAGAGTATCCCAGTCAGTCACTGATCTAGCTTGCAGATGGTAGAACCAGTCTGCAACAACACCTTGTAGTGTCTCCACAAAAATATTGACTACCACGTCTTTGATTTCCACTCTTATCACACCACAGGCTATGATGAAGGCTACAATGTGTTAATCAGGGTGAACTATCCCATCACCAAATAATATGGGGAAATTCTTTCTTGAACTACGTGGGAGTTCATGCAGAGGTGGAGTCAAGTTGAGTGGGCCAAAAGATTTACTCCAAGGGCCTCGAAATGCCATGATTTAATTATGAAAAATAGGGATAACAAATTTGGGTGGAGTGGCTAGATTGTAGAATAAAAATGGAAAAGAACTGGGCCTACTTCAGCTTGAGGCTTGAGGTGTGAGGCTTCAAATTGCGCACTCTTTCCCAACAGCTCTGGTTTTACAGACTAGATAAAATAATGAAAGTGGAGGAAGATGGTAAGGCTATAATGATAATGGTTAAGACACAGAACAGAGTCGCCAGAGTCTATAATGGATAAGGGTTATAATGATTATGGGTAAGACACAGGTGATGTTTCAATCTAAAACTTGAGGTTCCAAATTGCAAAAAATTACTGTGTCCCCAGCGGAGTCACCAAAAATTGTTGGGTGAATATTTTGTTAGCCAGTTAACTAGTGACCAAAATAGTTCCTATCACCACAACATAGGGAGATTGGTCATCCAATGTTGCAGGTTTACCACATCCAAAGGGGAAAAACCTTTTCTCTCATCAAGGGGAGGTTCTCTATTAAATATACGGAGGCTATATACTATATATATAAGTAGAAAGTAAGACATAGGGGTGGGATAAACCATCCATCTCTCTTTTTTCAGAGATGATGCTAACAGAGGAGAAATCTTGGGTTATTGGTGAAGATACTTCTCTTCTTTCAGAAGTAACATTCAGCCAAGACCCAGATCCCTTCCTAGATAGTAAAAACCCTGATAAAATGATATAAGGCACTTCTCTTCTTTCAAAAGTGCTTGTTCTTCCAAACAATAGGATTCTTTCTGGTAAGTAATTGGTAACCAAAGATGAATAGTAACCAATAGCCTAAAATTTAGTGCAAAGTCTCCACCTCAATTTCCCAAGAGTGAAATACGAAGAACAATGGGGGCAGAAAGTAGTCCCAAGGTCCTTTACATAGAAACAAAAAATAAACACACACTAAAGACAACTATGACAGCACAAAGTCTGAAAGTAGTTGGCTTCAGGACACCTTCCTTATCATCTCCACTAGTCCTATTTGTTAAATCAAATAAATAAGAATGGTTTCAAAAGACAAACATAAGAACAATCTCCTAAAGTAGCACAAGCTATAACATCACAAAGTCTCTAAGTAACTTTCTTTCTCATTCAATCAAAGAAATATGAATTACAATCTGAGCTCAAAGTCTCAGTAATGCCTTTCAATTCAGATAGAGTTTCACTTCTGGTAAGGGGAATATCTCCTTCAAATGGTACAAGAGATTACATTATATAGAGGCTTGAGGGAGGCTTGGCACTTTGTCCCATAGATTGATCCATTCAGCGCATTCAATGCCTTGGACGCATTCTTGGTCTTGTCAGGAAGGGCCACGCTAGAGTAGGGTAGCTGCCTTAATTGTGACACATCGATTCATCTCTAGTGCCTCATTCTGAGTCTAAATCTCTCATTCCATCACCTACCTAACTGTGCAACTATCTATTCTGCCTTCATCTTAAAGGGGACAAACAAGCTGTGCTTTCAATGTTGGCAGGCCCCAAATATCTACCCAACAAACTATTTCATCCATTGGAAATAACTCCTACTGAGTTTCCCTATTTGTCTCTTCCTCCTCTTGGGTCTGGCCTTAGGCTCTTTGAATGCATTCGGGTCTGTGCCTTGAGTCTGCTAGAATCAATAGACACTTAAATGCAGTTGATTTGGCATTCACGTGTCTTTCCTCTATTGAAGGTTAATGGCTAGCCAGTCGCTCCAAGTTTGACACCTACGGGCCTATTGGTCCTTTATTTCCTTCAGACAAAATGTCTGAAGGAATTTCTTCAGACAATTTGTCCAAAGGAAATCCTTTCCTTGGCTTCATGTATGCCTTTGCATTGCGAGGTGATCCATCCTTTGACATGTGGCACCTTCTGTCACTTCAAACAAGTGATATGTGGCATCTTCTATTGAATCTTACTAGGGACACATGGTATCATCCACCTTCTCGGGCCTTTGCGACATCACAAAAATGTTTGGGGCTTGGTCAGGCTCTCATAGACAATGACACTTGTTGACCTCCACCACTCTCTGCATGGGACATGTGGCACAGCCCACTGCTCTTAGGAAAACAAAGTAAAACCTTCTGCAGTTTCCACTTATCACCCTCCGTAGAGTTCTGGCAGAAGCTTTGTCAAAATAGACCCTATAATAGTCACGCAAATGCAGACATGTGGCAGCCTCAGCTTCATTTAGTCACTTGCACCCGAGCCCACCATGGTCTTTACTCAATACAGTGGAATGGAAGGAAGGAAACACAGATGTTGACACATGGCAGCTTCCACTACTTCTTAGGAACAAGGCATAATGGCTCGGCCGGTGACACTTGGCAGTATCTGCTTGACTCTTTCTATTGCATGCATTTCTCTTCATAACTAAGGCCATCTTTGAACCTTTGAAACTGGTGTATTAAACCAATTGAACATTGTGTTAGGATCCTCCTTAGAGTACAATTGATTACCTTTGTATAGGCAACTAAACACGAAATTAAACCAGAAGTAATAAGTAACTAAAAATCAGAAACAACAAAGAATAAGAGATACGAGAAACAATACAATCTGTATTAAACTCTTCCAAAAGGAAATACAATGAATAAATCTCTTCTTCCCATACCTCTTGGGTGTACATTAATTTTCCTTCAAGAGTTCTCTCTCTCAATCAATTACAATCAACTTCATAACCGAGTTGTTATTCCCTCCAGTGACAATCAACCCAATGGTTGTTGTTGCCTACCTTCCAAGTGACAATCAACTCAACCATTGTTGCCTACTCTCCAAGTGATAATCAACTCAACCATTGTTGCCTCCTTGACCTACAGATCTTCTTGATCTTGCACCTTGCAGATCTAATTGATCTTGCTTACTTACAATATAGCTCCATGGGTCTCTTAAATAGATCCCAAACCAAACAATAATTAGAAACACAGACTCAAGACTAAAATTAGTCTTTACAAGCAAACTAACTATTCTCCTAAAATTAAAACAGTTCTAGAAATGCATAGACCACTGATGTCAGTCTGAAGGTGACCGATGCCGGCCGATCCCTAACCAATGCCAGTTACTGTGTAGCTGGATATAACCAATGTCGATTGGCCTGACCGATGTCGGTTACTGTGTAACCCAGCAACCTCCATATTTGCATATTCAGTGAAGCTTTTAGCTCCACAACTCAACAATCTCCCACTTAGAGATAAATAGCTACACCTGGACCTGGACCTGTACCTATACAGCAACATCTTCTAATTTGTTTCTGGCTTGTTTCTCCATCTTCAAGTTCAATTTTGAAGACCAACAAAAGTTGAATGAAGATTCAAATTCTCCTTTGTTCCCAACTTTGTTAGCATATCAGCAGGGTTCTTATCCATATGGATCTTTTCCAGCTTCAAATGACCATCCTCCAATACTTGTCTAATGAAGTGGTACCTAAGCTGTATACGTTTGGTTCTTGAATGAAAGGCTGAATCCTTTGCCAAATGAATTTGTCTTTGACTATAACTATATAATCTGCAACTCTCTTGCTCCTTTCCCAACTCTTCCATGAACCGAGTCATCCATATCATTTCCTTGCTAGCCTCTGTGACTGCAATGTATTCTACCTTTGTAATAGATAGGGCAACAACCTTCTTCAACTTTGAAATCTAGCTAATTGCCGTTCCACCAATAGTGAACACATATCTTGTGGTGCTTCTCCTGCCATCCAAGTCACCTGCCATATTCGAATCTACATACCCATGTAGAGAAGTGTTGACCCTGCATTGCAAAAATGCCTACTGCTGGTCCCTCTCAGATATTTGAGAATCCACTGAACTGCTTCTCAGTGCTTCTTTCCTAGATTGGCCATAAACTTGCTGACAACTCCCACTGCTTGGGCAATATCAGGTCTAGTACATACCATGTACTCAACCTTATCATGTGATTTAAGACACTATTCTTTGCTCAACTTGAACTATCCAACCATAGGTGTGCTTATTGGTTTTGCATTCTTCATATTAAACCTCTCCACTACCTTATTCACATAATCTTCTTGAGACAAAATCAACATGTAATTTTTCTTGTCTCTAGAGATACTCATGCCAAGGATTGCTGCTCCTAAATCCTTCATGGAAAATCTCTGAGCTAATTTTACCTTTAGCTCAGTAATTCCCTGCATGCATGAACCTGAAACAAGCATATCATCTACATACATTAACAGGATAATGTATCTACTATTATCCAACCTGGTAAAATAAACACAATGGTCGCATTGACATTGACTAAAGCCATGCTCTATCATAAACCTGTCAAACCTCAAATACCATTGTCTTGGAGCTTGCTCAAGACCATATAACCTGGCCTTATGTCTCACCTATCCATTCTCTCCTTTCTTTAACCAGTATATCCATTCATTTTTTAGTGCTTTCTTTTCGGCTGACAACTCAACCAAATCCCATGTTTGGTTCTCTTCCAAGGAATCAATTTCCTCATTCATGTCATGCTCCCACTATTTCCTAGATTCTACCTGCATTACCTCTTCAAAACTTCTTGGTTTTCCACCATCAGTGAGAAATAAGTAGTATAAAGAAGGGGAATAATGAATTTGAGGTTTACTTACCCTTTCGGACCTCCTCATGGGCGTTTGAGACTCATTGACAGCTTGCTGTTCACCCAAATTTCATTCTGACAGTGACCTATCCCGATCATCTCTGGCCGACCTCGGTCTGCACCCAACTGATGTCGATTCCATCTGACATCCCTGACTGATGTCAATTTTCACCTACCCGACATCACCGACTTCGATCTTCCCCTGACCGATGTTAGTTCTTACCTGATCGACGTCGATCTCTACCTGACTGACGTCGGTGTCTGTGTTTTCTTGTGAGTGATGATTTTCACCTGCGAGCTCATTTTGGAACATAACCTCATCCAAATCAAGATTGCCCTACTCAAATTATTCAGCCTCTTGAGCTGATCACTGTCCATCACCTTCTCCTTGAAAACCAAGGCTTTCCATTTCTTAAATGTGTTAAAATATCAGATTTTCTCTTTATGCAATAAACCCATACCTTTCTTGTAGCATCATCAATGAAAGAAACATAACACTGTGATCCTCCAATAGAAGCTCCCTAAGCTAGTCCCCACACGTTTGTGTGAACAAGCTCCAACTTGTGCTTCTTCTTTGTTGACCCAGTTTTGTGAAACCTCACTTTCTCCTGTTTCCCAAAAATACAATGCTCACAAAAATATCGATCTATGTTTTTCAATCTGAAAGCTTACCTTTTAACTTAAGAACATCCATTCCCTTCTCACTCATGTGACCAAGCCTACAGTGACACATCTTTGCATCTACATTTAAGGTAGATAAAATAGAAAGAGAATCAGTAATACAAGTAGATAGATAAAGTGTACCTACTTTCTTATCTCTAGCTAATACAAGTGCACCCTTAAAAAATTTCTAAGATTCAGCTGTGAGAGTTACTGTGCAACCCTCATCACCCAAATTTCTTGCAAAAACTAGATTCCTCTTCAGGATGGGTACATGCATGACATCCTTCAACACCCATGTGTTTCCATTCTTCAATTTCAGCTACACTTCTCCTTTGCCAACAATTTGACAAGGCTTACCATCCCCTAAATAAACTTTTTCAAAGTCTCCATGGACATAATCATTGAAAAATTCTCTATTTAGGGTTGCATGGGAAGAGGCACCAGAATCTAAAACCCAAGATTCTACTTTATCTAAGGAAAATATAAGAGCATCCCGTGCAACAATACCTACATCATTTGCTTCTTTATTTCCTTCATGCTGATCTTCTACCAACCAATAATCTTTCTTTGCATGTCCTTTCTTTCCACAATTCTAGCAGGTTATACCTCCATTTCTGGATTTGGATCTACTGCCTATCTTTGACCTTGATTTTCCTTGCTTGCCCTTCTCTCTTTGCTTTCCTCTACTTTCAACACTTAAAGCATTACCTGATGTTTTCCCTGTGTTTTTTCTACAAATTTCTTCATTCAAGATTACACTAACAATATCATCAACTTTCAAGATATTTGAACGAGATGCAATATTACTAACTGCCATTACCAAGCTATCCCAACTTTCAGGTAAAGAGCATAAGATTAAGAGAGCCTTAATTTCATCATCAAAAATTATTTTGACTGAAATTAACTGATTTACTAATCCATGGAAATCACTAAGATGACTATATACCGATCCACCTTCTTGCATTTGAAAATTAAATAATTGCTTCATAAGAAATACCTTATTTGAAGCTGAGGGTTTTTCATATAAATTTGCCAAAGTATCCATTAACTCTATCGTTGTCTTTGCCTGTGATAAGTTGGAAATTATAGACGATGCCAGGCTCAACCTTATACATCCCAGAGCCTTTCTATCAAGAACATTCCATTCTTCATCTTGCATAATGTGGGCTTACTTGAAATCCCACCCAACGGTAAGTACAAATCTTTTTGATACAAATAATCTTCTATCTGCATCCTCCATAATTGATAATTCTTGCCATTGAATTTGTCCATTCTTAGTTTACTTTCTTCTGCCATTGCTTTACTCCCACTCAATCAGAAACTCCTAAGAGTGAACCTGTAATCAACAAACACTAACCCGCTCTGAAACCTAAGCTCTGATACCAATTGTTAGGATCATCCTTAGAGTACAATTGATTACCTTTGTATAAGCAACTAAACATGGAATTAAACCAGAAGTAATAAGTAACTAGAAATCAGAAACCACAAAAAATAGGAGATACGAGAAATAATACAATCTGTATCAAACTCTTCCAGAAGAAAATATAATGAAGAAATCTCTTCTTCCCACACCTCTTGGGTGTACAGTAATTCTCCTTCAAGAGTTCTCTATCTCAATCAATTACAATCAACTCCATAATCGAGTTGTTATTCCCTCCAGTGACAATTAACCCAATGGTTGTTGTTGCCTACCTTCCAAGTGACAATCAACTCAACCGTTGTTGCCTACTCTCCAAGTGACAATCAACTCAACCATTGTTGCCTCCTTGACCTACAGATCTTCTTGATCTTGCACCTTGCAGATCTAATTGATCTTGCTTACTTACAATACAGCCCCATGGGTCTCTTAAATAGATTCCAAACCAAACAATAATTAGAAATGCAGACTCAAGACTAAAATTAGTCTTTACATGCAAACTAATTGTTCTCCTAAAATTAGAACAGTTTTGGAAATGCACACATGACCAATGTCAGTCTGAAGGTGACCGATGCCAGTCGATCCCTAATCGATGCCAGTTACTGTGTAGCTAAAGATAACTAATGTCGATTGGCCTGACCGATGTCGGTTACTGTGTAACCCAGCAACCTCCATATTTGCACATTTAGTGAAGCTTTTAGCTCCACAACTCAACACATTGAACCCATTGAACTAATGAACCAAAATGCTTCAAGGTTCAACTGTTTAAGATTTTGAGACTCGTTAAATGCTCGGGTCCGCGGAACCTTTGGAATGGTTGAAATTTAAACTTTGTCAAATGCGCCTAGCTCCTGTTCAAGACATTGAACCTTTGAACCTGCTAATCCCTTTGCTGAAAAAGCCTTGAAAAAATGAGGAATTTGAAAGCCCCCGAATAAATTTTGAGAAGGGGAAGAGAGGAATTTTGGCCCTGCAGGTCCAAGAATAGCTCATATGTTGTTCCAAAAATGACTGACACTTTTGGGGACCAACAAGTTGAAGATGAGATAGATTTCATCTATGCATCTTAAAAGGGCTCAAGGAAAAGGTTTTCAACCATTTATCAAAATAAATGAAATGGAAGACCTTAGGACCCATCTCTCAAAGATTACCCATTTCTTAGAGATTTTCATGATGTGTTTCTAGAAAAATTATCGTGTTTGCCTCTTAGAAGTGAGTTTGATTTTTATATCGACATCATATTTGGTTAAAAACCATAGTCTAAGGCATATTATAGGATGATAACCAATGAGTTCATTGAATTCAAGGCTCAACTTTATGAATTATTGGCTAAGGGTTTAATCAGGCTAAGTGTGTTACCATGGGGTGCACTAGTTGTCTTTGTCAAAAAGGATGGTACCCTTCGACTTTGTATTGATTATAAAATGATGAACAAAGTAACCATAAAAAAAAATTCACTACCTCATATGGATAATTTTTTTGATTAAATGCAGTGAAAAACAATATTATTTAAGATTGATTTTAGAGTGGGATACCATCAATTGAGGATTCAGGATGAGTATATTTTGAAGACAACATTTAGAACTTGGCATGGGCACTATGATTTCATAGTGTTATCATTTGGAATAAATACTACTCTAGTAACATTTATGAATCTAATGAATAGTGTGTTTAGAGATTACCTTAATCATTTTGTTCTAATTTTTTTGGATGACATTCTTATCTACTCAAAGAATGAAAAAGATCACCTTCAACATCTAGATTTGGTTTTGAAATGGTTGTGGAAGTACAAACTATATGACAAGTTTTCTAAGTGCACATTTTTTCAAGAAAGAGTCTAATATTTGGGACATATTATATCTACAAATGGTATCTCAGTAGATCCAAAAAATATTAAATCTAATATGAAATGGCAAAAATTGAAGAATGGGCATGAGGTAATAAGTTTCATGGGGTTAGCTGGCTATTATAGGAATTTCATTCCAAACTTTTCTAAGCTAGCTAATTTGATTACTTATTTGCAATAGAAGAACCATAATTTTGTTTGGTAAGAGAAGTGCAAAGTAAATTTTTAGGAGTTGAAAAAAAGGCTTACATCAGTACCAATGTTAAGAGTTCTTAACCCCAATGGTAAATTTTCAATGATCATGGATGCTTCAGAGGATGGGCTTGGACGATTCCTTATATATGATGGTGTAATAGTGGCTTATGAGTCAAGGAAGCTAAAGCCATATGAGGTGAACTATGCCCCTCATGATTTGGAACTTACAACAATTGTGCATGCTTTGCAAGTGTGGTGGCATTACTTGTTGGAAAAACCTTTTGAGCTCAAGATAGATAACTTGGGACTCAATTACATTTTTACCCAACCTAATTTGAATGCTCGTCAGAGATGCTAGCTTGAGTTCTTATCTGATTATGATTTTGACATCAACTATATCAATTGAAAGGATAATAAAGTAGCCAATGCCCTTAGTCATAGAAGGTACATAGCAGCTATAGCTATTAGAAGTAATTTTAGGGATCAAGTGATTGAGTCATCACCAAGAGATGAATTCTATGATCAAATTATAAAAGCATTGTCTAAGAATGCTCAAAATCCTCAGTACAAAGGATTCGGACTGGAGAGTGATGGTATATTGTGTTACAATGGAAGGATGTATATGCCAAATCAAGAGAATATCCAAATCATATTGCTAAATAAATTTCACAATGCCCCTATGCAGGACATCCAAGTGTAACCAAGCTCATGGCAGAGATTAGACCACTATATTTCTAGAAGGGAATCAGAAAAGATGTAGTGGATTATGTGTCATGTTGTCTGGAATGTCAGTGAATGAAGGTTAAACATGTGCATCTAGTTGGACTATTATATCTGCATGATATCCTGGAATGGAAATGATAAATTATTAGTATGGATTTTTTCCAAGGTTTATCGATGTCATGAAATAGGCATGATACGATCTTGGTAGTTGTTGACAAACTAACCAATGTGTCTCACTTTATACCAAGAAATTTAACAAATGATACACCTACCCTTACGAAGAGGTTCATATAAAAAGTGTATAGGTTGAATGGATTTTCAGAGAAGATCATATCAGATCATGATCCAAAGATGAATTTGAGGTTTTGGATAAATCTAAAACTAGATTTAGGTACACAGCTGAATTTTAGTATAACATATCACCTAGAGACTGATAAACAAACTGAGAGATTTAATCAGGTGTTAGAGGAGATTATTCATATGTATTGCATCTATTAGTAGTACAAGTCAACAGATTATCTTACATTAGTTAAGTTTTCATACAACTCATACTAATCAGCTTTGAAGATGTCACCATTTGAGGCACTATATGGAAGAAGGTGCGGGATACCCATTAGTTGGGATATATTAGAAGATAGGGTAGTATTTGGACCTAAAATTCTTTCAAAGATGGAAGAACAAGTTAGATTAATTAGGTAGAGATTGGCCGAGGCCAATAATAGGCAAACGAGTTATGCAAATCTGAAGAGAATAGAAAGATACTTTGCATTAGGAGATAAATTATTTTTACAGGTTAAGTTGTAAAAGAGCTCGATTAAATTTGGTAAGTCATCAAAATTTCCATCGAGATATGTGGAACCCTTCAAGTTGTTAGAAGTGGTGAATCTTGTAGTGTATAAGCTTTCATTTCCACCAACCCTAGCTCTACTACATAATGCCTTATTATTTAACTTAAGAAGAATATAGTTGATCCTACACATGCATTGGATTGGAATGCTTTAGATCCTGGGGTGGTCACAATAAAACTAATCAGAGTAATTAACACACAACTTTCATTTGTGTAACATAGAGATGTCATAGTGCAAGGTCCAGTAGGACCAATACTCTGAGGATAGTGATACTTGGGAGGACTATGATGAGTTTTTCAAGATATTTTCATATTTATTTGCTTAAGTACACATTATTATAATATGTTATTTTTTTATTGAACAATATTTTAAATTAAAATGTATGTTTGAATAAAAGTTATTCATGATGATGACTAGGTTTAGGGTGGAAGGATGTTACATCTAGATTCCTCACTAAGTAAACTATTTGATTATCTGTAGATATTTATAGTTGACACATTTGATTTGGTTATTTTTGACAAGCTATGAGATATATGTTTGTTATGGGATAGGAGGATATTGATTGCATTACATGTTGCAATTATGTGAGTTAGTTGTAGTGTATGTGTTTACAATAAGAATATGTGGATGTGTTATTTTAGTTATATTTTATGTTATATGTTTATTATGTTGATATGATCTAACTAACTGCTTGTTGTGAGGATGACGTGGGAGTACTCATCCCTAAAAGTGTGCTAGAAGGAGAGCATCATCAAAGAGGGTGAAGTAGATGGAGATGTCGGAGAAGGATAGAGAAATTAGCAAGAACCCCTCACACACAACAATAGTTAGCACATGTTATAATGCATAATAAAATGGGTAACAGTGTGTTTATTTCTGAATTGCATTAGATAGTTGATTTTCATAATTTGCTAGGCATAGGTTAAATGATTTATGAAAACTTTTTTGTGTAATTGACATGTGTGGTCATTAAATTATTAGAAGAAATGTGATTGCTTAGCTAAATTAAAATTTAGATTATTAGCTCTTGAAAATTTTATTAAAATTCTATGACGCTAATGATGATTAATCAAATTAGTAAAATTATGGATTTTTGTAATTAATGTTAAAATATTAAAAAAAAATTTAAAATTACCATGAAAAAAGAAAAAATGAAAAAAATCAAAATAAAATCAAAAGAAATGAAAAGACTAAAATTAAGAAAAAACTAGAGAAATAAATATATTAAAAAAAAGTAACAAAAATAAAACAAAAAAAAGGAAAAAAAAATTTAAAAGAGGGTTACTCCTATTTTGATAGAGGGGAAATTAAGAAAGAGAGGATCATCATAAGTATTTTGGAATAGACAATTGGAAAAAGATAGTAGACAAAAGGGGGTAGGTGGGGAGGAAGGGTGGGCATGGTATAGAATGAGAGGACATAGAGGAAATCAACAAGCAATCTTACCAGGTAAGTGATGCCTTTCAATTATTCACATTCACGATGAATATTTTTATATTTAGAGAAGGATAAAATATTAAATGAATTAAGTTCTTTGTATGTTTAACATTCCAGACAACCCAAATAAGTATATGATAAATTTATCATCTATTTCATACCTGTATGACAGCTTATATGTCCCACAAAAAATCTATGAATAACCCAGGCTAGGTGACTTCCACTTGTATATCCTTATAGAGGCATCAACTTGTGTGTTTTGTTGAGTTGAGTTGCATGGTTATATACATTTCTATATAATGTTTTGGTGGAGATAGTAACCTATTTGATGGAGTGGAGTAAATGTATGTATAACATATATTAAATTGAATGATATTTAATAAATTATATATATTCAGCTAGTATAGGCATCGAATTGAATTTGGGATACGAGACCAAACTGTAAATATAAATTTAAAAAAATTAGAGGGGCATTGTTGTATTTTATTTTAGGATGCCAAGATGTTAATTCCCATCTTGTTTAAGATTTGAATTGAGTAGTTATATATCATAATACTATGCTTCATCCAATAGTATATTACATCTCTAGATATCATCCTCCTAATGCCATAACTATAATATTTAATAATATGGTGTCATTTATTTTACCATATATTTGTTTATCAGATATAGTCGCTATATATCATTATAAGATATATCATTATTAACAATGACTTATTTTATCATATGCTTAATACTCATTATGGAGTCGCTTATTTTATCAATGGCATAGTATATGGTTAGGTTTTCACATATATCTGATATTGATTTCTAGCATGCATAGTAAAATATGGTGCCATATTTCCCAGCCGAATAGTATAACAATGAATCATTGTACATCTAATTTCACAACATGTAATACATAAGGGGGTCGCTAAAACTTTTTCACATCCTTATTTTATATATTGGCGCCACTATATATTCTATTTTCAAATCTTGTAATATATCAATGGCATTTACTACACTTATAAGTCATAGGATGTGTAATAGATATTGAAATGTGTTTCCATATATTAATAAATAGGCTATTTTGGCATCACTATTATTAACTATAAATCTATCACCTTATATAAGTCTCAACCTATTATATATAAAGAAGCTGCCATATGTAGAGGTATATCTTTTTTCTGTTGGGCATTTACTTTAGTGGAATGATTTAGCAATACTCTGATGGATTTAGAAAAATATATCAACCTCTAGGACCTTAGCTTTACAAAGAGGAATTAGTTATATAGTAGGGACTATATAAACATGATATCAGTATAAGATACTAATTAAAAAAAAAAAGCATTTAGAAGAATTAAATGCATGATTTTGCATTAAATAGGTTGAAATGCTCTATGTTGCTATAGGAACCCAAAAAAAATCAATTTTGTATATAATAATAGATAGCTATCAATTCTTATATATGCAGGTCTATATAAAAGTAAATATAAACTTAGATGAAATTTTGATAGGATTGATCTGGTAGCAAGAATGTAGAGAATATACTTAACTAGCAGTCATGACTATATGACGTGTCAACAGAGAATTTTTTTTAAATCTCAAATTGTCTAGGAGTGATTAGAAACCATAGTCAATATATTCATTATCATAACGGTTGATTAACCTCACGAGAATCTCATTTGGGAATATTGATAACTGCAGGTGTTAATGTGCCTATTAACATATATATGTACATAGTGGGTGTATTCTTACAGTATTATTTCCATGGGTGGATTATAAACCATGTTAAAGAATTATGTATAATAACTCTTAATGAAGGCGTACATTCAAATCCCTAAACGTATAACAAATGCTATGTTGGATTATTTTGTGTTTTATCAATACTGAGACTTGTTTTGTTATATCTAGTTATTTTAATAAAAGATTATGTTTCCATGTATTTGTGACTACTTTATTAGATTGGTTGTATTTTTTAATAGTTATGCTTAAACACACAAGACTATGGTAATATGGGTTATCATAGGGTGTAAAATGTTTAGAAACTAGTTGTGATAGTTAGAACCTTAAATGTGTAATTTTATCTAGATAGTACTAATTGTAGTTATTATTTATAGTATAAGATAGATAATAATGTAAGATTCATTCATACATTTGATGGAATAAATGTATGATTTAGTTACTTCTATGTTTAACATGTTATATGATGTGTTTTCTAGTATGCTGTAAATTGTATGAATCTTGTGATTAAACTATGTTCGACCAATCTTGCATTTTTGATACTGAGTAAAGAGTGAGATAGACCTCACTAGCTTACTAGCATCACAATGTCAGATGAAGGTAGTTTGATCAAGTGGTGTGTATGAATTTGATTGATCTATTGATTGCTATCATTTATTATTCTTAAAACTTTAGCTAAAATATGTTTAGTGAGACATTATCATTTTGTGAGTATTATTTATATGTTTGTGTGATATCTTGAAATAGAATAAGTTTTCTATGATACACTGCATGTTTAGTTTTATAAATCATACAACACATAGGTACTTGCTTGTCCTCTAGATTCTTATGCCATCACTATCTACTCATCTACAAAGGGAGGGCCATTCCCTGCTAGGATTAGTGTGGGGATCATTGGTCCATGGTTAGTGTGGAAAAGAAATCAAATGATGCTCTCCATCCCCACAACAGTACTACTTTTGAGATGACACTTGATATTACCACAGATATTTGAGTTTGGGAACTATGCTCCAGAGGAGCCAAGTATCTTATATGTACATTATATTGTATTATACTTATTATTTAATATTGTCATGAAGAGTTGTAATTACTTATTATTGAACATTGATAGCAATGGATATAGACTTGTATTAGTTGTCACTGAGGTAATATAATTACAGCCTATCTTCGTATTATGATGTGTTTTCATGATATTAGACATCAGTGATAAGTGATGTAATATGCTTATTTATTGTTATCACACTTGAGTTATTAATATATTCTTATTGTGTTTAATTTTAAAAAACAAATTCATGTATTTCTAGGTAGATCTCAATGGGAATGTTACAGTCTCTTAATTTTATTTTAAAATTAGATATTTTTAAATGATTATTTTTAAACAACGAGTTTATTTTAACTTAAGTGGCTTATCTTTGCTTCAAAAACACATAGGGGTAAGTACGTTAGTTATTTTTTTTTTAACAATAATTGATTTGAGGAGGACCATGGTTCTATAAAGATTCCAACAAGTGGTTGGAAGGCTAGGTCCACTCTCGCCATAAGGCATTTTTTAAAGTTTTAGTGCACATTTTAATAACTTTTGATCGATAGCTAAAAATTGAATGTCATCTTTTTATAAAGTATATATTTTTCTATTTCCTATGTATTGGACCTATTTACATTGTAAAATAAACTAAAATATAAAGTGCCAAAAATTGGGAGGGTCAAGCATAATTTCAAGGGGTGTACAAATTATTGTGATTCCTTCTTTATGCATTTATTCAATTTGTTGCAGATAAACTCACATTATATTTAATGGATTTTAATTTAGTTGATTTTGTCACACCCTTCAACTATCATGAACATAAATCTTCTATGTCACTCGTCTTGCGAAACAAGGAGCTCTACATGATAACTATGGGTATGCTAATTGAACCTGCTTCATATAAGGAAAAATGGTTTGACAAGTGTGTTGAAGATTTTGGTTTTTTATGTCTTTCTATGTCACCATATCTACACTTTCAAATTGAATCAACCAAAACACTAAAGGAAGTATGGGATACCCTAGGGAAACATTTTTGGAACTTGGATGAGATGAGAGGGCATGAACTAAAAAATAAGCTGATTAGCCATAGCCCTATAAATTTTGACACACTTCAAGATTACTTCACCAAATTTAAATCATTGAGATTACAAAGAAAATAATGTAAAATTGATAATAAGGATTCATATCTCATACTTTCTATCCTTGTAAAACTTGGACATGACTATTATGTGTTCATCTCCACCTTCCATGAAACCAAGAGAGCACTTGGTACTTCATGGACTATGCCCTCCTTTGATGATTTTTTTGTTGACTCAACTTGGTAATAAGATAAACTAATTTAGATGCATACACTAAATTCAACTAAACCACATGCTCTACTTGTAAGATATGACATCAAAAATGTTTCAAAAGAGAAGAAATAGACTACCAAAGATCATGAGAGCAAGAAGGATCAACTCACCACCAAACCAAACTTCGACACTTCCTCTTTTAGTGTTAAATTAAACAATAGAGGGTCAAATGTCAGTATTGCATAGAAAACCATGATGAAAGTAAGTGTTTTAAAAATTAGATTGATCACCTCATGAGTCTTCTTGAGAAGAACAATATAGGTGTTCCTGAATCTATTAAACCATCTTCATCAACCCATGAATTGAAGGAAAATGACAATAAGAAAGGGAAAGAATCAAGGAAAGAGAAACCAAATGGGAGATCTCTAGTTGTAGTTGTACCTCCAACTCCTCCATAGGTTATTGATTTTGGTACATCACATCATATGTCTTCTTTACATGTAGAGTTCAATTCCTTGGAGCCATGTGACATGTCTTCTATTTGAAGAGGTGATAATACTTATACACAGATTTTTGGGAGAGGGTATGTTGACATGAGTGGTGGAACATTTAACAATGTTCTAATTATTCCCTCACTATCAACTAATCTCCTATCATCTTATCATATTACTCTCCTTTTTTAGGGCATGCAAGTTGAGTGCACTCTAGATTCAGTGTATGTTAGAGATTTGAGACTCAAATATAATCTTTCTCCCACTTTATCTCTCTTTTAGATTCTTCATAAGATTCACTTGTAGTTGATGACACTTTAGATCTTGAGCACATTTTTGATGTTGATGACTTCTCTTCTACCACAAATGACTATAGTAGTGATGGGGATGCTTTTCTTCCATCTCCTTGTCACCTTTCATGTCTTGAGGAGTTATTTATGGATCCAGCTAATTTTGGTCCACCATAAACCTTTTAGGGAGTAGGATCTTTGATTCAGGACACATCATGCATTAGGCAGTCTTCTACACAATTGCAAGGCCTTCTACAATCCACTTCTACTTCAAATTCACCATCACTTCATGAAGCAGTTACAGTCATTTCTAATTTGTATGAGGAGCATAGCTCCTTGTATGAAAATGATACCTTGGTTGGAGATCTATAAGATAATTGGCATATTCATTCACCTTTTCATGGTGATCTAATCTTACTACATCTACTTATGATCCATAGTCACTATAGGAGGCTGCTTTGTAGGATTCAGGGTGACTATGGGTAGTTATAGCTTTGAGTGGGCTTTCCATTCCTACCTTCTCTTCTTTATCTCTCTTTTTTTTTTGGGGGGGTGGGGGGCTAGGGGGAGTTTTTTCCCAGTGGGTTTCTCTTTTTAATCCACTTTTTGAGAGTTGCATTGTATGTGGGTACCTCATCATACTTATTGTCGGGACCCATCTTTTATTTTCTGCCCACCTAAGCTATGCTTAAGGGGGTGTTAGTGTAGGATATTTATTATTCAATTTTTTTATTAAATGGATAATACATGCACTTGTAGCTTCAGTATGATTAGGTGATTCTTTAGTCTACAGTAGTTAGCTGCCACTTGTCTTAGATAATGATGTGGTGGCAAAACACTATTCATGCATCACTATTCATTGATGACATGGCAGACACTATTCAGTCTAGTGAGGTGTCATGGCACTATTTTAGATTGCATATGTGGCATGGAATGAAATTCTATTAGGGCACATGAATCACATGGTGGTGGACCAACCTTGCCTAAGGAGATGCTCTTCACTTTTGACTTTTCACATGTGAATAACTTTTACTATTCACTAAATAGTGAACCCATGTGAAGGGTGGCATAATTTTCCTTGAGTAGAGCCTTTTTTATTTGTTATTATTCCTCCCATGTGAAAAATGGTGTGGTATTCCTTAATCTTACTCCTTTCTTCTTATCATAATTATCCAAAGTGAATGGTTGGGGTAGGTGTTGACCAATCTTCCTTTCTTGTCATGATTTACCCTCTATGTGAAGTGTGGGGCTTAGTGTTTTATTGTCTCCTTTGATTCATAAAGCTTTCTATATATTTTTATATTCATATTTGGTTAAGTTAGGCGAGTCTATTTGGCGAAAGGCTTGGGAATGCCTTGCAAGCCTCCTTGGCATGTGGCCAAGTTTGTATGTGTGTGAGAGATAACTTGTTGAAGCTATGTGAGAAGCTTGTTTAAGCTTGTATTAATGGGAGTCGATTAATGAGAATCTATCAATGGAATTTGTGAATTGAATCCATGTGTTTATGGTAATTTTTATGTGAGAATAGTTAGTTGTGGTTTTAGGCCATATCAACGAAGTAGTTGTTACACATTTGTTCTCCACTAGTCTACTATCAGTTAACTCCCTGATTCTAGGTGGAAGTTACATGTTCTTTATCCTATATAAGAGACCTATTGTAAATCTATTTCTCATTAGAGCTGAATACAAGTCACATTATTATGTTATTGTGAGTTATTTATTTTTTGCATTACATTTCTTTTGATCTTGTTAGAATCTGTGCAACTATTTGTAGTCTTTTGTTTATCATTTTCTTGGTGCAAATTAAATAACAACTTGATCCCAGGGCTCTCTTTGTCACCTTTCTCCTTGGTATTTACCAATGTGTAATGAGTCATTATAGGTAATGTATCATACCCTTTGTATGCTTACAAAATCATACTAGAGACTTTGTTCTGACCACCAAATTATTAGCTCATATTATTAAACCAATTCAATATCTTCATCTTGGAAGCCTCATTAATACATTTTACATATTGATGCAACATATTTATTTACTCCCCACCTAATATTATATGGGACTTTAAATACCCAAATCTATGGGATGCATGTTCCCTTTATAAATATTAAAATCAAATACATTTCCCACTAGAATATCCCTCCTCTGGCATGCGCTTCCTCTAAAACCATATTCAGCTATAATTGTTTAAAAATTTAATTTTACTCCTCATCTTTATACTTTTTATGCAACATATATAATAGGATTGGATGCAATCTTACAACATGTTGCCATGGTTACCTTTTAAATGATTAGAGATGTAATCACTTATATAGGTAATGTATGGATTTCATCTAATTCAAAGATATTCCCTTATGCAACTTCAACTCTACAACGACAACACCAAACATTTCTGATTCTCCCAAATCCACATGCATATCCTCTATGTCATTATTCAACCCTATTATCTAGTTGATTTGTGACGTAAAAACCTTTATAATTCTTCCTATAAAGTATGTCTTCCCCTGATGTGTTTTGGAAAACATCCATTTGGTTTATCTATTCATATTTCCAAATTATGGTAGCTCATATAGCTAAATATTTCTAATATCATTCAAGTGGTTCTTCATAGTAATTTTTCAATTCAACCTTCTAATCGCAACCAATTCCTCCTCAAACATATTTTCCCATTCCATTTTCCAATGTTTGAAATATTCAATCATGCACTACTGTTATTATTGTTTTGGTCCTCTCCTATATGAATTCCCTCCAAAAATCTAATGGGTGAAAACAAAATAACCTTGGGCTTCTTTCCCCATTTATTATTATGTGATTTAATTGGGTTTATGGTATGGGTCATCCTCTTTAGTTTTTTCTCTTCTTTCAAATATTCTTAGGATTTAGATTTACTTACCCATCTATAAACGTTTCCATCATCCATTGGATAAACTATTATAGGTGTCGCCTCCTCCTTTGGCATTGATACTAATCCTTAACATTTCATAACACCAAACAACAACCTTATCTTCTCAAAACCAGTTCCAAATTTAGTTCTTCAATTTCACAATCTTTACACTCCTTTAATGGTGTAAAAATACTTCTTATAATGCCTTAATCATTTTATAACTCACTTTTCTTGTATGTTTAGTTTATCTTTTCAAAATTCAACACTAAGGCTCTCAATTATCTCAATTCACAAATGATCCTTATTTCATCGCCTTCTGTGCATTAAAGTTTCCACCTACACATGATCCATTTGCCTCACTATATGAACATTTTGCACCACTTATGTATTTTACATTAGCATCTTCCCATTTAGTTATTTGAATACATCCCACACATTTTACGCATCAACCTTTAAACAACCTCATATGTTTATGTGAACCTCATATTTTGTGCACTTGTATCTTTCATGTAATATTTCACACACAACTTCCCCTTACTCCTTTTCATACAAAATTTTAATTTTTTTATACCAAACAACCTGACTTTCCCCTTATTGTACATAAAATATGATCCAAGTTCTCTTACACATTTTTATTATTGTCAGCTTCCTCATACTTTTTTGGTATTTTCATGGAGCATAAGCTCACTTATTTGCATAAATAACTGTTCACATGAATACCCATCATAGAGATACTTAAACATTTGGCATAAGGATCTCAATAAATCCATCACTTAACTCCTTATTATAATTACACAATAATCTGTATTTATTTGTAAACAACGAAGACATCACATTAACATAAATAAAATACAAAATAAATTAATCTATTTATGATAAATTTTATCAAGGTTAGTGGCCTCTTACAATCCGCCTCATGTATAGTATATTTATATAGGGATTGAACTTATGTCGATTGAAATATCCTTACAATAATTCACCATCTAACTTTTGCAACTTGCATCTGTCAATTTCTAGAATGTGGCAAATTAAATATGGTCCTATCCACCTAATATAGATCTTCACTGGTGGTTTCAATACTTGGAATCATACAAAAGGACTTCATCCATTTATATGTTGTCATGTAAGCCCAAAACATAGTTAAAACATGGTCATCTAAATATGTATGTCCTACATCAAAAATGTTTGTGAGCATACTCCATAGAATATTGTTAAAGGCCTTCATCATACCATTTTAGTGTGTATGATAAGGTGTTGTATTGTGTTGTACAATCATAAAATATTAAAAAAAAGGTGCACCATATTAGTAAGAAAATGGGTCCCTCTTAACATTTGTAAAACTTAAAGAATACCTATATTTTATTATAATGTTTTCCTATAAAAACTTAATTAGATTTGTTTTTATACAATCGTTTGCAAGCATAGCTTTGGGCCATCTTGTCAAGTGTTAAATGGTCATTATTATATAATGTTCACCAACACATCACATCATAAGTTTAATTGGACCCTTAAAATCCATTTTACACTTATCAAAATATAAATAAAGAAGAAAAAATCTTAAAACTGCAACCTCTACAGTGAATTTAGTAAAAACCATAAAATCACAATAACTTGACAAAAAATAATCATAAAACCCTAAAAATATTTTGGTAGTATCCTTGAATGATTCTTCTGATTTAGTAAAATAAATTGTATAATAATTCATAATTATTTGTGAGATATAGGCAAATCTTCAAATTTGGTTTTTGACCACATTTTTGCCCAAATGAAAGGTCTAATACTACTTGTAATGCAATTACTTTACCACATTAATGTAATATCAGTAACAGATCATAATATGACTAAGATAGAGCATAATTTATGAACAAATGATGAGCAACATGGAGGGAGAAATCTCTATAAACTTATAACAATATAAAAAATTACAATATGATAATGAAATACCAATAACTACCTCCTATAGATACCCTGACTATGCTATGGAAACACCCCACGTTGACACTACTACCAATATTAAGATAAAAAGATAATTTTCAAGAAAACTAAGCTAGATCTATCTCTTAGTTTGTCAATTGTCATATGTGCAACTCCTAGGCTTGACACAAATCATCTAATATAAGCCACTATGCTTTTTGTATCAAGTAATTTTCTAAGCCATGTAGAGGCATATTTGTGTGTGATTATCATGTGGTGTAGGCAATAGAGGAAAAGATTAATATTTTTTTTGTGTCTTGTATTGGACCAATATAGTTGCCAAGATGTACCAGTAAATATGTGGGAGAATTTAGTGGCTTGGAGTCTGGTTTGTTGAAACAATAAATAAATTTTCCAAGAGCCACATTGACAATACTTTGTGCAATCCATATAAGTTCAATATCATGAGAACATGTTGACTAAGGCATATGAGAAATTTTTCTTCAAGTTGGTCGTTGTTGACATTAGTGATGGCTTTAGAATATAAATTATCAACAATACGTTGCCTAAATGGGATGCTCAGAGATTTCAACACATTATTGTTATGTATTTTGATGAGGTTGTTTGTTAGAAACAAGTACATAGATGAGTCAAGATAGTTTTGTTGATATGTTGACAACAAGATATATTTTTACAGGTCATCAAAAGATGCTAATCATATTACATTAGCTTCTTGTTTCATATGTTTTCTAACATTTTACAAAATAAGACATGAGAAGTAGTGTCACCTTATTGGCAATAGATTATTTCAAGTGTGATATGATTTTCAAATGTTTGCCATGGAAGCCTTGTAGTGGACTGTAAGTGTATATAGGTTTACCTATGACAAGGGGTTAGTTAGTTGAGATCACCAATACAAAAATAAAATATAAACATATGTTAGATTAGCCACATAAATAATTTGATAAGAATTGACATATAAAATATCAATATGTGCAACATTTTGATAATCTTTTACTTTGGCTGGTGTGTCTTAATCACCTCAAATAAAAGTGTTAATATGTGAAAAAATAAGATATTTTCCAATAGCATTGTATGTTTCATGTTCTAACTTTCAACAAATTTTTAAATCAAATAAAGAATTAACAGTTCATATGTATATGTATATGTGTATGTATGTATGTATGTATGTATGTATGTAATTCAAAATTTTAAATCTTTTACTATATTATTGTCAACAAGTAGGAAATAGAAAGTGTAACTATATTGATTTACCCAACCAATCTTAGAGTGTCCCGATCTTCAGGATCATGGCATAGCTCGACTCCAATTGGTAGAGTGGAGGGGAAGGGTGATGATCCGGACCTAATCATCATAGTATAGCATGTAGACTGATATCGAACATAACATAAATGTAATGAAAAGTTGTAGGCATAGAATTGCCCTAGAAGGTAGTTGGGCTGGCATGGCTTGGTATTCCTGAGAAGATTCCCCCACTCCCTAAAGCCACTTCTCCCAATCATGATTATAATTTTTAACTACCCAATTAGTGGGAAAGACTAGTCAAGATCCCAAACTCTTTGATGTTGCCTACATAAGTAGGTAATTTGCAATAGAAAGAAATGACTCTTTCTCTCACAAAAATGCTATAGAAATTGATCCAGGCTTGATCCTCAATCAAGGTGTGGCAAATCCTTGCTCTGATAAACACTTGTATTTTGCCTCTGAATTGAATATATGTTAACCTTTTCAATAATACAAATAGTGTATGTCCATCATGGTTTGATGAATGTTAGTGATAGTGTCTGCAACTTCATTTTATTTATTTTATATTTTAGATTTTTTTAGGTTGTTTGTCATCTTATGAAGTCATATGAAGTGTGTCACATGGTCTTACAATGATTGAATGTGGAAAAGGTTCACTAGTGTCTGCTATGAGACCTCTTGTTCATCCCTCTCATCTAATGGCTTGACCATAACCTTCATATCAAAACACTAACGCTTGGAGACTCGTGTTAAGTTGTATAATAGGTTTCAATTCTTGTCCATTTTATTCTAGTGTAGTATAGGAAAGTGGAGGATACGAAGTTTGGTGCATCACCTTCATGTTTTTTATTTCTTGTTTCTATTTATGTTCTATTTCTCTATTTTTTATGTAGTTCAATAGTTTAGTGTAAGTTTAAGGTGATTCATCTGGGGAAGTCAACCCTCTCCAGATGTTCACTCCAACCATAGGCAATCCACACCCTTGGATTGTTCCCATCATATCATCTGAATGAGGAAGACTTGAACAACCTCCTCAAGGGTGGAATTTAGATTGATAACAAGAACCACGTAGTTTAGGATTTTTGATTAATGTATTATTTTTTGTTTTGGTGTTAGGTTTGCATCTATTTATAAAGTTTATTCTTCTATCATAGGACATCATAATAGAGTTTGACAAATAAAAGTTCTAATCTGCAATAGGTGAACAAATCCAACATCAAGGAAAGATAGTTGGCAATGGTTACATATAATCTTCATTTAAGTCCAATAATGAGGCACTAAAAACCAAGGTACATAAAATGGATAATCAACATTCATTTAAAATTTGTTAATGACAAGACACTTGAAAGATTGCATCTTTCCCAAAGCAGATCGAATGTCATAATAAAAGGATGTACAATAAGGGAAAATATATATGTGAGAAGATGAAACATCACATCAACAACAATTATCAAGTCAATAAATGTTTTGAGACAAATAATTTCAAATGTCTGATCACTAACAACTAGTTGACATTAAATTTTTAGGTAAAATCATGCACAACAAGATCAACACATTTAAAGCATTTTATTAGATATATTTGAGTGAAACAATCTATATAACCAAGGGTGAAAATAACATAGAAGCATTACACGCTATTGTGAACAAGAGAGATCTATGATTTGCATCTAATTTAACCAATTGTGAGAGCTTTCATCAGCACTGATACACTTGAAGAAATTATTCAATATCATCTACAATAGAAAACATGTATCATGAAAAATGATTAATCCCATTAACAAATTCATAGAAGGAATAAATGGGGATTGACTTAACACTTAGATAAACCAAATACCATGATCTAGGATTCCATACAATTTTGACTTCATTGATGCCATGGCAGTGAATTATTTCAGCCCAAAACACCCAAAAGTAACATAAGTATGAGCCCTAACAATTCAACACCTTCTACAAGGATCTAATGCAGAGTAACTCATCAAGCTACCTACCTTCATAAATTTAGATGAGGTGATGTTCACACTGCTCAATAGATTTAATGAGGGTGCATTTCATCTCTCACATAATATTACCATCTTCATCAATGTTGTAACCATGTCAAGATCAATAATACTTCCATCTCAGATCATATCTCTTTTACCTTATAAACTAAGTCTCCACCCATTCATTTGAATACGAAATAAAAGTATAATAGATCATCAAGGGGGATTCCTATCAACATGATAGATGACATATTGATGCACATCCTTTCAGAGTGCATCACCAACTGGTTATATAAAACCACCAAATATACAAGGAAAGTGACAAAAGGGGTCATTAACATTGCCTACTATATGATTCAAATGCATGAGAAATTTAATTGACATAAATGTTTTACCTCTGAACTCAGGACTAACAATGAGAAGGTCCTCACTATAACATTGTAAGTGTTCTAGTATTAGTTATTGGTCCTACTCTATTTTACGCAGTTGAATTCATTAGAGGGCCCATTGAATCCATATGAATAATTTTAGCCCACACCTACATTTTTCAATCTCACTTGGACCAAGTTAGGGCATGGTTATGCTTAGTTTTGGATATTTAATGCATGGTGGATTAATATCCAATCCCTGATCATCTCAAACCCCAGAGTACCCAAGGATGTTATGTGCCTCTTGTTGGAAGAAGTGCTCTTCCCTTCCCTTCCCGATAAGTTTCCATTGCGACTACATTTTTTCAAAGATTTTTAAAGATAACATTTCCCCTTCATTATTATTTCCAATCAATTCTATCTAAAAACATTTATTTTATTTTTGCAAAATGCATAAGTGACATTTTCCCCTTTCCTTTACATTTATCCATTTTTTTATTTATTTCTTTCTCTAGTGATCTTATGGATAGATAATTCTATAGTTTTCTCAATGGAACTAGCCTCCCTACTAATTAAATGGTTTATTGGATACAAGGTGATTATTTCTATTTGATAGACCTTCCTTTCTCCTCTTCTATGTTTTCATAATCCAAAAACATTGTCCCATTCAAATTACTCTAAATAGGCACCTTAACACCCCAAGTTGAATATGCTTCTTCACTACATATTATAATTGCTTCTAAGACCTTGAAATTCCTCATTCATTCAAAAAATTAATTTCACATTTCTTGGTATGCATGTCTACAAAAACACATGACTCCAATAAATCATTATCTTTATGCCACTGGATGTGATGCCATAATGGAAGTGGTCCTTCTACTAACATAATAGTTAGTTTCTTGAGAGATGAACATGTTTTCTTGTTCACCCTTCCCATCTCCTTTTTTATAGCTTCATAATTGAAAGAAAACATATTGGAATGACTTTTAATAATACCTTACTACCCCAAATTAGATATGTCTTTTAAGTACATATTGGATTTTTTTATACAGTTCTAAATCCTCAGTTAGTCAAAAAAATAATCCCACATTAGTTCGTAGGCTTGGCCTATGAAAACACATAAACCTAATAAACCATGATCACTATGCTAATAGGGTTGATGGCACTAAATAAGTGGACCTCCTACTAATATAATTTTACATCTATAGACATGTTTAATATCTCAAATCAGATATACCTCTTCACTCCATCTTGGAATTGCTCGTATAAATATAAAATTATCATTCTCGTCTTCTCTCCATCTTAGAGTTACTTATACAAATCCAAAATATAAAATCCTCATTCATTTAATACATGATGTAACTTTGAAGTAGTCACCTATAAAAAATAACCCTTAATAAATTATTTCTTCA
The DNA here is from genome assembly GCA_037957365.1 of Torreya grandis. NCBI lineage: Eukaryota > Viridiplantae > Streptophyta > Pinopsida > Cupressales > Taxaceae > Torreya > Torreya grandis. The sequence continues at coordinate 4,479,868 of JARHVA010000259.1, forward strand.
TTCTTTTATCAAAATATGACTTGAGATGTAGTCACCTTGACACTTTGTCAATTCACATAGAGACAAAAATCTAGTCACCCTTGTATCTTAGTCAGTCTTATTGAGGCAGAGTTACTATGTTAGATTTTTGTCTTAGAGTCTAGGTTCTGATCATAGAACCTATGGGGTATGAGCCACTATAATATGTTCTATCTATTTGTACAACCACTACTAGTTATCTGTTAGCAAATAATTGATGGATCGAAAAAATACAGTTCATAACTCTAAGGTTGGGATTTATATTCAAGAGAAAATGCTTATGCTTATGTTTCTTTGATGTCTCTAAACATACACAATAAATCAAGGTTAGGATACCCTCAAATATAAAGAACCATTAATAATAGGTTGGCAATATGATTAAATTATTTTCCATCTTTCTTGGGTAATACTAAAATCCACCTTACCCACGGTTTACTAGCCACCCTTTTCCCAAAATTTTCCTACCAAGGTTCTATGCCTAAGTTTAGTTTATAGTATTTTTTGGCCTTAAGGTAATGGCAAAAATGTGACAAGGCCATGAGCCTTAATCAATGTATGGTTAACAAGGTGCTTATGCATAGGGATATCTTAGGCCATTATGAACTACTTCACACCATCACAACAAAAGAGTCGGGGCATAATACAAATGATGATCTCATAAACAGTATATGATTATTTCCAACACTTGTATTCAAGTCTATAAATGTTTATTTTCACCAAAAAAATTATTTTAAATAAATTCAAAGTGTCTCATCACAATTTGGACCTCTATGTTATTTCAACCAAGAATTCTTCAAGTTCACAATATCGGTACAATTGTAAGAAATATCTTCAAAGGATACTTATATAAAGGAAACAAAAACTACTTGATAAGAGGTCAAGGCTACAAGTAAATTTAAATTTATACCAGTGTCATTCTACCTATGCAAGGTTTGAGGTTGAAAAAACCTAGTATCCCCATTACATGTTTGAAATACCATCCACTCATGAAACTATTAGGTTCATCTTATCATAACAAAATGTACTATCTTAACCATGTATTTATTGTAAACAGTTCAACATTTAAAATTGTTCCCCATAGGTTTAGAAGTGTCACATACCTTACATTCAAGTGCAAAAAGGCCACTTAAGCAAGTAATACGAAGTGTCCAAATATCACAAAGGCATTTTTTAGGTTATGACCTAAGTTAAAAATTCAAGATTAGAGTAACATGGCTTTTATAGCTATAGACATCAATTATTAGACCATTATCTAGTTCTAAGATCCATAAAAACTTATTCAAGAAATTATATTAGACATAGCCTAGTACAATACAAGGCATAATATGTATCATCTACTTCAATTTATTTATTTTACATGTTAATCATTATTTTTTTATAAAGTTAAAGTGAGGGTTTCATATGGGTCCCCTCCTATTTACATAAAGTAGGCTAACATACAAAAAAGAACAAAACATATATCAATAACTAGCAAGGCTAACCAAAATTTCTTGAACAACATCAAATCAACAATGATTACACAAAAAAAAATTGATGAATAAAAAGAAATGAGAAAGAAAAATAGAAAACTAGAAACTATACATCACACCCCTGAAGGACTGTATTCCACTCATAATTCAAGTCACTAGCAACACTTGCCTCTATCTCCATCAACTTCCCATTATCATTGCCTTTTGTCTTTTTTCTTGTAGGAAGGTTAATTTGATCATCTCTCCCAAATTTAATGAACTTATTCAAGAAATTAATGTTTGACACAATTTTTTTATCATCAACTTAGATATCAATGTTAATCATTCTTACTTACCTGACAAGTATAATATTGACAAGCTAATTTGGTAGCCTTAAGAGAGGATCAAATATGACAATTTTACATGCAGACTTGATCATATGTTAGATGGGGTCTAATACTCCTAGGAAAACACATTTAATTGTCCCATGCCATTGTAAATATCCATTCAATTTTATAGGTACTTCCTTCACTTGACTCTTACTAAATTAATATAATAATCACTAAACTTATAGAAGAGAGTCTTCTTATACCATTATAAAATCATATCCTTTCACTTTCACTACTTTGGTAATAAACATGTACCAACAATAACCCTACCATTAAAGTGCAAAGAGTATCATACTTTTCTTATATGTTATTAATACCACATGGACCTCTATATTCTTAGAAGAAAGATATTTGAGTTTCAACCATTCCTCATATTGTCAGATAACAAATTGCCAATATTTCATCACTAAAACAAAGGTGACAAGGTGGAAAGAGATATAACATGATGGGCTTTGGCACATATACCATAAATATAATGGGAATCATTGTTTTAAGTAATAAAGAACTTAAAATCCGTTGCTTGAAACTAAAAAAATACTCTATACTCGACCTCTTGAACTTGGCATGGCAAGAAAACCATAATAGCATAAAGAGGTCAGTCATAATATTCTTGAGATCTTATTTATGTTAGAATATATTTCACAAGTAGGTTATCCTAGATTAATGTTTAGCTACTGAGCTTATCTATAAAATATGAATTTATCGAACATTTTAGATACGTAATCACATTCTCCATATAATACTTTGGGCCCATGATTATTTTTGGCTTAGACAACATGGTATGCATCTCCCTCCAGAATTGTGTTATGTTCCACAAAGATCATTCATAATTACAAACTAGAACCAAATTTATATTAGTACTACTGCCTTAACCAATATTCTTAGGGATTTCTTGGATGTAGTGTAATATAAATTATAAACATTAGTACTATTAGTGGATTTCTTGGATGTAGTGTAATATTAGTACTATTTCCTTAACCAAGATTCTTAGGGATGTAGTGTAATATCATTTATTTATAATTTTTTGATGAAAAATAATTTTTAATTAATTTTTTGATGATCAGGGTGGGTAATATCGACACTTAAGATTTCTCCTTGTGATATTTTTTTATATGTGTCAAAATGATCTATTTTTTTACCATTTTAACAAGGACATTAAATTCGAGTGTAGTGATATTTTTAAAAAAAATTAGCCATAATTTGTTATTTTTACCAGTGCCTGAAACATATACTACTTCACATTATAAATAAGTATATTTTACTAAATAAATCAAAATAACTATTAAATAATTTTAAAATTTTAAAAAATCATATTATTAGAAAGTTCATAAAAAGACCTATTTATATGTAGAGCCACATATTTTTATTTTATTTTTTCACCCTAATATGTGGCATCTAAAGTGGCAGTTTGAGGCCAATAGTAGCTTTCCACTTGAATGGGTGCAAATTTGATGCCACATGGGGTTAGAACAAAGGGGGTTAGAATGAATCCCCTTTTTCTAACCCCATCTAAATACATCATTTCAATGGTTACTTTATTGAAATTAATTACATGCATAGCATAAACATTTGAAACCCTTCATTCGAACCCCTTTCATTCTAATCCAGTTTTTTTAATCATATGAAAAAAATACACATGAGGGTTAGAACAAAAGGGGTTAGAATGAACCGTATTTTTCATTTTTGGATTTGGATGAACGTAGATGCCAAGTGGGACTCACTTATGTGCTTTAATTTGTTAGCAGAAACTAGAAATACAACCATGATCACAACACAACTCAAAATTGGGATTGAAAAGATTATATATAAGACACAAGTATGTTTGTATATAGAGAACACATTTGCTAAAAAATATGTATTATTATTAGTATTAAAAAACATGTATAATTATTGGTATAAAAAATTATAAATTTAGTTTAATATACATTAAAACGATTGATATTTTTTCCATGGTCTATATAGTAGCGTAAGTGTTTCTGGATAAAATTATGTCAATGTTTTTAAATAGCATTCTAGGTAAAACTATGTCAAAAATTTTGAATTGATGTTTCAGATCACACTCCATGATCCATCATCAAGATTATTCTATACTCATCCTAATGATGGATCATGAAGTATGATCTTAAATGTTGATTCAAAAACTTTTCATGTCCGAACATGAAATTATTGATGTGCAATTGTTATACATCATTGGAGCATTTATCATAATTACAATGATTGTTTTGATTTATTAATTTGATCACAATGTGGCATCCCATCTTTCCCAACAAAAGGAATTCAATTTGAGAAATCCATCTTCATTTCATTATGACTTGTTTGTTTTTGGATTCTTGGTTTACAAAACTTCTTAAGTATGAATATATTCTTTGATATGACAATGTAATTTTCATTATGAATCTATTGGTTTTGGAATAATCATTCTAACCAAACCCTTCATTGTTTGTGGTAGGTTATTTTACATTGTCTACTTGGTATACCCCCTTCAAATGGTTTTCCTCATCAATATCCAATACACACTAATAGTTTAGCTACTCTCAAACACCAAAAGCCAAAAAAAATGGAATTATCATATTACTAAACTATTAGAAACATAGGTAATTTTTGATGATAAATGATTTTAAAACACTTGGTGAGCCAAAATCTAGTCATAACAACTCAAAAAACCATTTAGACTAACTCGATCTCAATGTAGCTCTATGAACATATGCAAGAGTGTTATCAAGAGATGCAAACTCCACTAGTGTACCAACCTCCACCTTCCTTGATAATGTATGTATGTATAGATATAGATACACACACACACACACACACACACACACACACACATCAACAAATAAATAAATCAATGGATCATAATTTTAAACCAATACAACTTACAAGTGTGATATATGCCCCCCCCCGCCCCCCCCCATCATATATATATATGAATGAGGGGGGGCATATATCACACTTGTAAGTTGTATTGATTTAAGATTTTGATCCATTGATTTATTTATTTGTTGGATGCCTTTTGTGTCAGCACTTAGGCAATTGAAGGATACAACTCTTCAATTAGCCATAAGTATTGGAAATATAGATTCTTTTATTGATTGATATTTTTTCAATGTGGAGTAGGGCATACATGACCTCCTTCCTGTTGAAGTTAAAGAAGTCAAATTGATAACTTGATGAAATCTATTATGGTGTTAATCTACCTTAGTGTAATGCCTACCCTTAAAAATATCACAACTTTTGTGTTTTGGGGTTAATTTGATTTCATGGCTATAAATATTTTGTTCAGAAATCAATTGTAGGAAAAATTTCTGGTTTTGCTCATTGCTTTCAGCTATAGATACATATATGGATTGTTTTGAATTATACTCCACCATATTTTTTTCAATATTTTCCTCTTTGATGATAAACTAATGCTTGAAATCCATTTTAACTTGAAATAAAAAATGATCAAACCTTTTTTTTTAAACTTACGTGGTCACAGGGTACTTAAGGAGTATCATGGTAAATTTATAGAAATGATGCATTTCAAAATAGAAGTTTTTTTTACCATATTATAGACATGCTATTTATTTACCTGTATTATCATAACTCAGATTCCCATAGCTAGTGTTTTCTTTCCACTAATGATAATATTGTAAGTACCTATATGATTTCTGACATTTTACAAAGGAACACATCTTCAAGAATTGGATGCAATTGAATATGAAGAATCACCTACAATACCATACAATATAATAATAAATAGACCTTGTACCATTTTATGTCAAGTATTAATGACATTTAGGCACCATTTGTATTCATTTTTTTTATATTAATAAAATTATTGGGGACCCACTTGTGGGCATAAGATGCAACACAAATTGTATTCTATAGTTATTTTATAGTACCAATCCTTATCTCGCATTGGTGCCATTGACGATACTAATTCATTGGTTGTAATAGAAGAAATTTGGTTCCTGTTTAATTCATCAAAATCATATTGTATTTAGAGAGACAATAGTTGGGAATAAACTTATCATCTCTAAAGAGACAAAAATGATATTTTATTTTGAGAGACAAATCAATAGTATTATATAACGTCTCTAAAGAGATAAAATGATATCATCTTTTAAGAAACTTAATAAGAAGAATTCTATATCATCATTGGAGAGACAATTATTTAAGACAATAATTAGAGATGCCTGCTTTGAGAAAATATTTGAGACAATACATGACTTTTTTTGTTTCAATTTGAATTGATTTGTTTAAGTATTGTATCTAATATTATATCAAAACATGCCCCCCACCTCCCACCTTCTTGTTGTAGTGTAGGTGGGAGAATTACAAGCAGTTTGATTCCCTCCTCAGAGTATTGGATATCTAGGTAGCACTTAGTCATAGTGGGGTGGCTAAGGTTAACTCAACCCTTACCTTTCACCTTTTGACTCAGTTTATAGTTGTCTTACAGTGGACAGCTCTGCAATACATTAGCTACAGTCACCTTGTATAAGTTTCCAAAGAGTGTAGACTCATCAAAGTGCACACATACTCTTTGATTTTGGATCCAACATTCACGAGGCATTCAAAGATAATTATGACTCTACCATCGGATTAGAATACCCTAAGTTCTAGTCTTTAATGAGCGCGCGCCCACTTCTCAAAGTACCTACAAATCAATGTATATGCACTTCTATAAATGGAATCAACACTAGTTATAATTCATTTAAAGACCCACAAAGTGACTAATATCTTATTTATATTGAACCTCAGATATTGAATCATTTATCTTATTAATCATAATTATATTAGAATATAATTTTAATTAATTTTCTTATGATTTTATTAAAATATAACTTTAATTAATTTTCATACTTAATTATTGGCCACAGTTAAATATTATAAATACACCCTATCAAAAAAACATAAATTATTTTCATATTTAAATATTACAAATACATTCATATTTAAAAATATAAAATATTAATAAATTAATCTATTTTAAAAAACAGAGAATATATAATAAAAGAGTCCCGATAAACCATTATTTACAATTAAAAACACAATGAAAAAAGAATCTCACAGGACAAGACTATTCCATTAATATATATGTGTGTGTATATATATGTATGCAGCAACTTTATACCAAACCAAATTCTCTTCTTTTGACAATTATAGATGTTAAATTTTAGGTGAATGGTACTTTTTCCTTGAAGACTTTTGTAACTACTTTAACTCGGGATCAATTTATTCCATTTAGACAGCTGTGAAGGATATTTCTATCTCGTGTTCTCCATCGGTCATATTGTGAAAAAAATCTCGTCTTTTCAGTATTATCTCTTTACTATTCTCTCTGCTCTTTGCTATAACGATGGGCAACAATTGCTGCTCTACATTTTGTTCCTCAGAAAATGAGACCGCCATGGATCTGACAGACTCTTGCAGAAATGGTGCAAGATGTCGACCATCTTGACCAGTTAATCTCTATAATTGAGGAACGTCTTAAAGCCATTCACATTCAAAACCAAAGAGTAAGCACAGCTTGTACCCTTCCATGTCTATTTGGGTAAGCCATACATTTAAATACACAGAAGTATAAAACTTGAATACATTTTGCAGGGCCAGCAAGATACTCCTGCACAACAAAGTGGTAGTTCCTCTTGGTTTGCTTCTTGCACAAACTTTGGCAAGGATTTATTGGAGAAGGTGTTGAAACGCGCTAACAAACGCCCTTGCAAGGTATTGAACTCCATTATTCTGTGTTTCGAGCTTCAGTAACTCCAGCTTCTGGGTGTGCCTAATGACTTCTGGTTTTTAATGAATATTTCCTTTCTTTTATAACAGGTGTGCTTCAAATCTAGTTTTAATCGCGAAACAAGAAAAGTGGTTATTGATGTTTTAAACGAGGCATCCCAGATTCACTCGTTGGTAGCAGCACTATGTATTGTTGGATATGTGTTGGAGCAAATAGATCAGCACTATGTATTGTTGGATATGTGTTGGAGCAAATAGATCAGCTTTCCAGCAATAGAGATCAATGTATACAGTCGTTGAGATACGTATGCGTCTTGATCTGACGCGTGAAGCAATTAGATGTCAGAAATGGTTAAGATATTATAATTTTTCAAATGACTTTTCTAAGCAAAAAGAAAAAACTTTAAATGGCAGTCAAATAAACATCAAATTTTAATATTGAAATTGACATACGATAGATAAATAGACATCAAATTTAAAGTTAAATATAAAAATAAACAACTCACTCTATTATACTACATTTCAAAATTGTTATTGGGAAATGTTTATCGACATAATTATAAATACACATTTATTAAAAAATTAAAATGGTTGTCAAATAAAATCTTGAAAGATATTTATCTTCTAGCAATAAACATCTTATGATAATGTATCCTACTTTTTTTAATTATAACTTTTTTTAAAAAAAATTATAAAATTGAAAAATTGTAATTTACACAAAAATTCAATTTTATAATTTTTTTTTAAAAAAAGTTATAATTAAAAAAAGTACGATACATTATCATAAGATGTTTATTGCTAGAAGATAAATATCTTTCAAGATTTTATTTGACAACCATTTTAATTTTTTAATAAATGTGTATTTATAATTATGTTGATAAACATTTCCCAATAACAATTTTGAAATGTAGTATAATGGAATGAGTTGTTTATTTTTATATTTAACTTTAAATTTGATGTCTATTTAACTATTGTATGTCAATTTCAATATTAAAATTTGATGTTTATTTGATTATCATTTAAATTTTTTTCTTTTTTGATTAGAAAAGTCATTTCAATATTACTACCGTCTCGCTGCCGGAAAAAATAAACTCAATGAAGCAGTACACTTCATTTTTAAAGGGTGTCTTTTATGCCTCACGCTAATGAAGTCTTACAAGATGTTATATATGCTATAGACTTGGTAAAAGCATTTTTTTGTTTGTTTGTGGGAATTAGTTTCTGTTAATGCAGAATTTTTAATCGTTTGTGACAATGTAGGCTTTTTTTATGCTTCCGTGGATGCCAGGGATTTGCTAAATCTTGAATCCCAAATACGAAATATATATCCAGATCTCATTTTGGGAGCTCTGATTGGTGTTTTAGATGATATGCTGTCAGAATATAGAGAGCATATAAAAAACAAGAACTCAAACAAATAAATAAGAAAGAACACAATTGCTACTGCAAATTCTTGAAGAAAAGAGATTTTTATTGATCTTCAAATTTCCTTGCTTACAATGTGCGCCTAAGACGTCTTTAAATAGATTTAAATCCATACAATAATTAGAACATAAACTCAAGACTAACTCATGACTAAAATTAGTCTTTACATGCAAACTAACTCTCTAACTGTTTGCTAACTAACTGATTGCTCTACTGTTAGTTTACTAACTGATTTTTCACAACTGCAGCTTCAGTGCTTTCATGACAAAAGGAGGGAGGTGGGAGAAATTATCTCCAATTAATATTGAATTTATAACACTCCCCCTTAATTTCTACCACTTATAATTTTAGCATTTACAATGCCTAAATTTTGTCTCAAATAATCAAAGGTCTCTTTTGGTAATGCCTTTGTAAATATATCTGATAATTGATCTTCAAATCTACAAAAGTCCAGATAGATTTCTCCATTGTTCACTAACTCTCTGATAAAGTGAAATCTTGTATCAATGTGCTTGCTCCTCTTGTGAAACACATGATTTTTTGATAAAGTGATTGCTGATTTGTTATCACAGAAGATTGGTGTTGACTCCTTCTGTGCTTGTAATAAATCTTTCAATATTCTTCTCATCCAAGTTGCTTGACATGTTGCTAATGTGGCTGCAACATACTCTGCTTCAACTGATGAAAGTGTCACTATAGGTTGCTTTTTGGATGCCCATGTGACCACACCTGTGCCTAAAAGAAAGGCATATCCAGAAGTACTCTTCCTATCATCAACGCTACCTACAAAATCACTGTCAGTAAAACCAATCAAACTAAAATCGTTAGTTGTGGAATATAAAATTTCATATTCTGTAGTTCCTGCCACATATCTCAATATCCTTTTACCAACTTGCCAATGTGAGTCTTTTGGTGACTCCATGAATCTTGAGATTAAACTAACCCCATAACTGATATCTGGTCTAGTAGTTGTAAGATACATCAAACTACCAACTAGCCTTTTGAATATTGTAGAATCAACATTAGAACCTTGATCTTCTTTGCTAAGTTTAGTCTCCGTAGCAACTAGTGTAGGTGCTGATTTACAATTCAGCATCTTAAATCTCTTTAACACATCCTTTGCATATTTATTTTGACAGATAAATATTCTTTTCTCTAATTGTTCAACTTCTATTCCCAAAAAATACTTCATTAATCTCAAATATATCATTTCAAATTCTTTTTTCATTGCTGATTTAGAAGTGTCTACAGACAAATTTCCAGTAAAAATTAAATCATCAACATATAAACACACAATCAAAATATGACCTTCTTTGTTGATTTTGGTGTACAAAGTAGGCTCATTATTGCTTCTACTGAATCCATTGTTTAACATATAAGAATCAATCCTACTATACCATGCTCTTGGTGCTTGCTTAAGACTATAAAGAGCCTTCTTCAATCTGTAAACTTTTTCTTCATGTCCTTGAACTTCATAACCTATGGCCTGTTTCACATATACTTCTTCATCTAGAAAACCATTCAAGAAAGCTGATTTTACATCCATTTGATATACATACCAATTATTTTGAGCAGCTATGGATAAAACCATTCTAACAGTATCCAGTCTAGCAACTGGTGCAAATGTTTCATTATAATCAACTCCATGTTCTTGTGCAAAACCTTTTGCAACTAACCTTGCCTTGTGCTTTTCAACATTTCCATCTGCATCAAATTTAGCTTTATAAACCCATTTGACTCCAATACAATCCTTACCTTCAGGTAAATTTGTTAGATCCCATGTCTGATTCCTTTCAATAGCATTCATCTCTTCATCCATTGCTTTTAGCCAATGTTCCTCTTTAACTACTTCTTCATAATACATAGGGTCATGAGTGAAAAGAGCAAAATTTGAAACCAAATCTAATTTCTCTTCTTCTTGATTATAAATCTCACTCAAACTTCTCATTTTCTTACCTTTAGTTCTTGATCTCAAGGTAGCAAGAGTTGGATCTGATTCATCACTTACTTGTGAATTTGGAGTAGGGTGACCTGCATGACTAGATTCACCTTGTTCAAACCTCCTGGGTGTTCTTATTGGTGTGCTTGTGCCTGCTTGTGGAGAGGATTGTCCACCTTGCAAATTTTGTTCTTCTTCAGAAACTTCTTCATCCTGTGGAATTGGTGCCCCAACTATGATGGTGCTACCATCCCATGCTTCTTCTTCCTTAAATTCAACATCCCTGCTAATAATCACTTGCTTTGAAATTGGGTTATACAATTTATAAGCTTGTGACTCTTCAGAATAGCCAATAAAAATGCATTTCTCACCTCTATCATCAAGTTTATTTCTCAATTTAGATGGTATAAGAGAATATGCAACACATCCAAATTTTTTGAAATGATATACACTATATTTCTTACCACTCCACGCTTCTTGTGGAACTCGATCTCTGACACTCTTTGTTGGGCTTCTGTTCAGAATATACACTGCACATGCTACTGCTTCTACCCAATATTCATTTGACAAGTGTTTGGCTTCCAACATGCTTCTTGCCATTTCCATTATTGTTCTATTCTTTCTTTCTGCTACACTATTCTGCTATGGTGTGTACCTTGTAGTCAATTGTCTTTTGATTCTATGATACCTGCAAAAATATTGAAATTGATTAGACATATATTCACCTCCTCTATCTGATCTAAGTACCTTGATATAACGGCCACTCTGATTTTCAACCATTACCTTGAATTCTTTAAACTTTTCAAAGGCTTCAGATTTATTTTTGAGAAAGTATATCCATGTCTTTCTGCTAAAGTCATCAATGAAGGTTAGAAAATAAGTACTACCTCCAAATGATGTAGTTTGCATTGGTCCACATAAATCACTATGGACTAACTCCAATATTACCTTAGCTCTATATGAGCCTCCCACTGGAAAACTCTCTCTATGTTGTTTTGCCAGAATTCAACTGTCACATGAACTTTCTAGCTTTTCTATTGGTGGTAAACCCTTCACCATATTTTTCTTCTGTAATAAATTTAAACCTCCAAAATGTAAGTGTCCATACCTTAAGTGTCATAGCCATGACTGATTTAGTTGCATGGTCTTGAAGTGGGCTTCTTCTTCTCCTTTGATGCACTGAATATGAAGAGGGAACATCCGATTCTTGGTCATCTCCACTTTTCCTATCAACCTGTCACTTGGAAACTTGTCCAAAATTGTGCAAACATTATCTATAAAAGACACTTTGTAACCTTTCTGAACTAACTGTCCAATACTCAAAAGATTATGTTTTAGTCTAGGTACAAAATAAACATCAGGTATAAACTTCTTTTCACCATTTTTGGCCAAAACATTTATGACACCTTTACCCATGACATCTACAGTTATATCATTTCCTAATTTCACTTCTGATCTTACAGAATCATCAAGACTAGCAAAAAATTCTTTATTCCATGTCATATGATTACTGCATCCACTGTCTAAAAACCAAATATCTTTAGCCTTTTCTTGAGTAACATTACAAGTAAGAAATATGCTTCCAGGATTAAGACTAGATTCACTTGGATTAAAGCTAGATTCACCTATGTAATTAGCATTCTGCTTGTACACATATCCTTGTTTACTTCTGCAGTCACTTGCATAATGACCATATTTCTTGTAGTAATAACATTGAACATTAGATTTATCAAACCTCTATGAACCTTGCTGAAAGTGGTTGTTGCTACATCCTCTATTACTGTAGTTTCCTCTACTGCTATAGTTTTGATTACTGTTCTCACCTTCATCTGAATTGTTCCTTCCATATCGGCCTCTGCCTCTTCCTCTGAAGCTTGACCTGGCTCTTCCTCTTCCTCTGCCAACTGATACCTATGAATTGAAGGCATTCTCAAGAGAAGTGTTATTCCTATTCATTCTGGATTCATGTGTTAACAAAGAACCCATTAATTTATCTATAGATAATTGTTCTAAATCCTTGGTTTCCTCAATAGCTACAACTATAGCATCAAATTTACTGGGTAAACATCTGAGTACTTTCTCTATGATCTTCTGATCCATGATAGATTCTCTATTAGATCTAATTTGATTCACTATATTCAAAACTTGACCCATAAACTGATCTATTGAATCTGAATCATTCATTTGTAAATTTTCAAAAGTTCTCCTAAGAGATTGCAATTTAGCAATTTTTACCTTTGTATTACATCTATAGGTAGTTTCAAGGATTTTCCATGCCTCTCTGGATCTCGTTGCTGCTGCAACTCTAAAAAAAATCAATTCATCCAATCCCTATTGGATTATAAATAAAGCTTTTGCATCTTTCTTTCTATTCTCTTTAAGCTGGTCTTTTTGTGCTTGATTTAACGCCAGATGGGCTACCTCATCCTGCAGTTCTACAAAACCACTTTCTACCAAATCCCATACATCTTGTGAGCAAAATAAAGTTCGCATCTTAATTGCCCAGAAATCATAATTCTTACCATCGAAAATGGGAATTTAAGGATGTGAAATATTGTTGTTTGCTACCATTTCTCATGCTGGAATGACTTTTTGGTCGCTGTTTCTGACACACAGTCGCCGATGACGGTAAAACTGTCGCGGTCGGTCACTAATACTGCCGACATCGGTAAAACTGCCAACGGTGGTAACTTATACTACCGACGTCGGTTAATCTTCCGATGTCGGTCTTGGAGTTGGCCGATGTCGGTCTCTGAACTCCCTGCTGGCTCTTCCTTCACTCTCTAATTGCAGCTGATGCATGCTTTTGCAATCTCCGCTTCTCCTTGTGCTTCTGCTGCACAAATCCTTACCAGGCTCTGATATCAATTTGTCAGAATATAGAGAGCATATAAAAAACAAGAACTCAAACAAATAAATAAGAAAGAACACAATTGCTACTGCAAACTCTTGAAGAAAAGAGATTTTTTTTAATCTTCAAATTTTCTTGTTTACAATGTGCGCCCAACACATCTTTAAATAGATTTGAATCCATACAATAATTAGAAAATAAACTCAAAACTAAAATTAGTCTTTACATGCAAACTAACTCTCTAACTGTTTGCTAACTAACTGATTGCTCTACTGTCAGTTTACTAACTGATTGTTCACAACTGCAGCTTAAATGCTTGCATGACAAAAGAAGGGAGGTGGGAGAAATTATCTCCAATTAATATTGAATTTCTAACATATGCCTCGTTTACTCCCTCCAACACAGGGAGAAGATCCCTCCGCAGGGACGCACTTGGTTTAACTTGCTATCCTTTAACAGATATATAAGTTCAATTTTCGTAAAAACACCATATATTCATATTAAAATAGAACCCAGAAAGGTATTTAAAAAATGGACGCCATTTTAAAAAGTAAGCTCAAGCTTATGGAGTTTGATAAGTTTTGCATGGCAATTTTTACCAAAGTAGATTAGTAGCTTTTATTTTTCTGTCTTATCTGTGATCGTATCTGAAGCAAGACATGGTTTTTTCATTGATTTCACAGTTGACATAGAAGAAGCGAAAAATAAAGTTATTAGCCTTCTGAAAATGGACCTGCCGGATGAATCAAAGAGAGCTATGGCAGCGAAAAATAAAGTTATTAGCCTTCTGAAAATGGACAAACAACTCTGGCAACTGCTGTGTTCAAGAGCCTCAACCTTGAGAATTACAAAATCTACATCAGAATTGTTCTACCGATCATATTAAGCAGCTTCAGCAGTAGATTTTACATGACTTGTTTGGCGAAAAGAATGCCCTAAGGAGTTATGCCGAAGGTCAGGACCGACTAAAACAAGGTTTTAAAAAATTAAATTCCCCTATATTTATGTTTATTGACAATGCTCTTGAAACAAGTGACCTCACAAAACTTTTGCCAAAAGAATTGTCAAACCTTCCAAAGAGCACAAGGATGCTTGTAACCACGGAATCCTTAATGGAAGGAGAAGGAGAGATGAGTGAACGTGTAGTAGATGTATATAATACTTTGGACGAGCTTCCTAAAGAAGCTTTTCCAGACATTGTTTGCGTTTTTAACAAAGAGTTGCAGTTCACTGTACGTTGTGCCGTTGGAAAGGTGCAACTGGAAGCGTTAGAAGATGCCGCACTGGTAAAACTATCTTTTCACGAGACATCAAACTATTATTATAGTCTGGTCATGCGTGAGCAACTTGGGGACATGGTTTTGAGTGTGAATGGTCATGATGTAATCAGTGCACGAGGAAAACCTTTTGCGACTTATTGCTTTGCTAATGTTGAATTTATCCAACTGCTCTAAGCTGGCGTGCCTTCCCCCCACCTTTGGAAAATTAAAATCTTTATGTTTTCTCACCATGAATGGATGTGAAGCTATTACTACTTTGCCCAACAGCTTTGGAAATCTGTGTGCTTTGACCTGGCTGTCTTTAAGTAGCTGTTCCAACTTGTTGGACCTTCCTAATAATTTTGGAGAACTTAAGAGTCTCAAAGATCTCAACATAAGTGGTTGCGATAATTTGAATACGGTGAAGGGTGATTTCGCATCCTTAACTTCACTGATGGTAATGAAAGCATCAAATTGCCAATCATTGCGTGAAGACGCAGTGGACAGCTTCGTCGAGATGAAAAACTTGATGGTTATAAAAATATATGGATGTCGATGGAGCGTTGGAAAGTGGTTGGTCAACACTACCCTTTGATGGTGTCCGGTGATGGGGTGAGTATGTGCTCATGACAATATTTATATATTTTAATGTTGACTAGTATTTAGTTTGAAAGATATTTTGTAATTTTAATTGTTATTCTGATGGGCTACCTTGCATTCCAGATTGATGGGCCCTGCACATTGTTGAGCATACTCTGTTCATAGTCGAAGCAGATTTTTAGGCATCGACAGCTATGGACAATAGGTGGAGTGGTGTTGCACTTGTTTTCCAAGGGAAGAAGATGAAGAAGTCCAAGTGGCTGTATTGTTGACAATGTGCGATTTGTCTTTGGCTTCCAATGTCAATGCTTTACAAAGAGTGAAGGAGGAATTAGAAAAGAGGATGAAAGAAAGATGTGGCAGCGGAAACTTTGAGATTGTCTATGTAGAGGCATTAGAGAAAACTGAAGAACATATCCGTCAAACGCTCCTCCTGTCCAGCGGCACTTGCATACCTGCCGATGGTAGAACAAGCCAACTATTTAACATTGCTCTCTACAGGATGCTCAAAAATGAATCCAGATATGCAATTGAGTCTTCCCACACCCATATTGTGGGACTGAGAGTGGGAGTGCAGAGAGAGAAAAAATGGGTGAGGTTCCGGACTGATTGCTTTCCGGGTGATTACAAAGAGGAAAAATTGGAAACAAGGAGAAAAGATGATTTGCAAGTAATGACAGATCCGGGAAGTGGATTGAAGACACTATTCCCTCCTCTTTTAGACTTCTTGGAGAGATAAGTGGCATGGCGTTTGCTGTCTGCCGAAGGAGGACAAAAATACTTCAGGCAGGCCGAGCAGATATCAACGAAATCATCAATATAAACAACACGGAGTCAATACATTTCAAAGCAATGGTGCGGGTGGAACAGTGAGGCCAGTCAGCTTCGGATTTCGATAAATCCAGCGGGAGGATCAACATAAGTTAATGATAGAAGATATTGTACTATTCCTAATTTTTGTAATCATTTTCAATAATTCTCACTAATATATGTGTACGTATGCAAAGCTATGAAAATCAGTTTAAATGCGGATTATGAAGTTCTAATCTATGTAATGCATCAATTTTGGATGTTTTGTATTGTTAATGGAGAATGGCGCGCGTCTACTTTATAAATAATTGTAGGTCCACTTTAAAATGACTCTATTAGTTATAAAATTGTATGATTTCTGTATGTTTGTGTGTTTGATTATTGGTTTAAATTAAGTGTTATTGGAGTATTTCTCAATTTTTGAAGGTCTTCGTCCTTTCTCTCAACTCCCTCTATCCAATCCTTCCAATTATCCCTTATGTTTACCTTTATTTTTAACTATTCCCTTGTCATCTTATTGTCCCTGCCCACTAGAGTCTAGGGTACCCCTACATTCAGATAATAAAATACAAATTTCTCCCATTGTTCGATCTTTTAATCCCGTTGGCCTACCCAACCTCCATTGGTTAACCAAAAGGGAAGACAAGAAATTTATGTGAGATGTATGGAATTTATGCCCTAATGTCGACTCAACCAACCCAATGTGAGAGCATTCCCCCACTCAACCAACCAAAAAATAATAAATTACTTCGGAAGAGTGCTTGACCAACTAATTCCAATAATTTATAGTAAGTTGGTTTAGGCACTCAACCAACAAAGGTGTGAGCGATAGCGAACCACTCAACCCTTTAGAAGCTCTCCCTCATTAGTCGACACCTTTGGGTCCTTTAGATCCTCGAGATCTATTCCAAGAGCATGATTGACATCCATAGAGATATCGAGAATTTCATTCATGCTCTTGGTCCCCTTGTGTGCTCTCTTATGGTTAGAGTGCACTCAACCCCTTTATCCCACCTTTTATTATTTTAAACTATTTGATGTTAGTTTGGGCACCAATTTAAATTCATTTTATTTATAAATATGTATGCATTGTAGTTCACTTTGATAGACTAAGTCTCTATTTATCATTCATATAAATCTATCAAGTGTTCACAAGCATTCTGCAAAGATCAAGCAATCAGTAGAGCATTTATCATTTTTGAAGCTAGTATTTCCCACATGGATCACTTTTGGCACATGAATTAGGTGCAAGACCCTCCCATGTTACTGTAAAACAAACCATATATATTTTTATTTTAATTAACTCAATGTCGCTTATGCAAAGCTTGTGAGCCCAATGCCCAACTTACACACTAATATGCAATAACAACATTGTGCTTCCATCCATATAGGTTACCATGTTAGTCTTAGTTCGTCTCAAGTTCATGCCAAGTTATGCTCTTGGAACATGTGGGTCATGGTCCCACAAGATATAACTCCTCCCAAGTCAATCTAAGTCTCAAACTAACCCACACAAATCATATTCACAACTCCCTATGTGTTTTTATCTAATGTGCCTGTGACCACTCCCTAGGCTGCCTACATATTGACTTATGCTCTCTAACATAAATAGAATTAGGGTTATTTTAGTTCACTCAAAAACCCAAAGAGTGATATTGGATATAAAATCCTTAATTGGATTATAGGTCACTGATTATATTAATATATAACCTTGTTTAATCATTTTCCACACTTAGTTATTATTCTTAATTTGAATATATGTAAAATATAATCATGTGATCACACATAAAGGCCACCCTAAGTCATAGGGATTTTGGGCCATGTTGCTTAATAACTATGACAAAGTGGATGCATCACAATATAAATACCCAATGGAGTGGCCTCTTACTAAAGTCATGTTGTAAATAGAGATAACCAAGATACTTAGTTGCATTGTCATTATAATATATATATTTGTGGCCTCATAAAAAAAAAAACATCAATGTTACCTTTGACACTTCCACGTAGATGCTATCCAACATTATATTTGATTATAATGTTAAATGTATCCATAGACTTAAGGAGGATCACAAAGTTCAAAAATGGGTTCAACATCACATTTGAGGGAAATGGAATAGTGGGTCCTTTACATTCCATGTGACCACCAAATTCACCTCATACAGTCACAAGGTTAACATTGCATAATTAATTAAAATCAAAAAATATTTTATTCACTGCCATTGGGGCCTTCGTATATCCACATGACCCTTGCACTTAAAATTTTGTTGCATGAACAGTGGCAATGGTTAACAATCACAACAAATCTCAAATAAATTAAGTTGTGATTTAATTTTCAATGCTTCCACACTAACAAGCAATTATGAATTATTCTAAGTTCACTATGTAAATGCAAAGATTTGGGATCATGACATGTGTCATGATCATAAATGGACTATAGTCCGGTCTAAACCCTTATGTTGAAGAAAATTAACATTCTTCTTGAGCTAAAAAGTACAGGGAGTCCATATATACACATTTCGTCCAAGTTAGATCACAACTTTCAACTTGGACTCTCAACAAACAAATATTAATGCCACAACTATATTTGAATGGCTATTCATGCCATATTCACATGTGTCCCGTGGCCTATGCCATAGTGGAAATATCTAAATCATCCACATGTCTTCATCACAATGGCATAGGATCATAAAGTGGAAAAATCTTAGAGTGTTTATGTAAAAGTGAATACTCTATGTGGCAAGACCTTCTACAAAGTGGCATGATCATGAAGGGTTTCCTCTTGTGACAAAATTCTAATTCATAAGTTAGAAGTCCACATATAATATAATAAAGCCACATATTATTTATTAATGAATTTCATGTCACTGTGACTTAATCCAAAAAAGGCTATTCACACATCTAGTCATTTTAATATAGTGATAGGTCTGTACACAAAATCCAAGCAACCTTACCTTAAAGTTTATGTGGAAAGAGTATAAGTATGATTTGAAATGATGATGAAACTTATCATGAAAATGATATTGTAGTATCATGGACTCCACATAGTCAAAATAGAAGGAGTGATTACTATGTCACTCCGTGATGGCATGACTGTGCCAAGTGGCATGATCCTAGCCACTCTTTTCACATTGACCGAACATACCAACATGAACCATAATCAAATGTAGAAAAATATGATTTATGAGAAGGAAGATAAAAAATAAATTGAATGAAAGAGGTAATTTATTCTCCTCATGATCATTATTAATGACTAAAAAATATGTAAATGACCATGATCTAAAACACTTACGTCTCATATTATCGATTATTAAATTGTGACATGTCCTATCTGGTGACTATGATTATAAGCCACGAATGAGTTAAGTGAATATAACTACATCTTGTTATTTTTACATAGGGATGAGTATTTGTGTGGAATCATTATATATCCCTTAAGTATACACATAATTATACATAGTGACCTTTAGGATATTTTATGCATAGAGCTTTGTATAACCCTCAATATTACATAGTTGATTCTAAGGATCTTAGCTTCTTCTACTAATGGCCAATATTAATCTAACTATAAATATATAGTCAATCCTTGGAGGTTTAACCTCTACTATAAGTGACTGCATTAACATGCAACCTTTGAGGTCTTATTAAATCATTCATAATGACCTTTGTTTGCTTAACCAAAGAGTTAGAGATTCTACCAAGTGTTATATTATTGTGATTCACATAAATGGTTGTTTTCAATAGGGTTCAAGGATCACTAGTTAAGGCTACTATAATTATTAATATTAAGATTAATGTTGCATAGGATAGAGCATTCCTTCATGCCTTAAATTCATAAGCTGCATAATCTAAGATTTTGGCTATAGTGATTTATATCCAAGTGCAACCTTCTATTGAAGAAAGATTATCTTAATTTTTAATAGTCACAGTTTAACCTTACCACTGGCCTGATTCTCTACCTTACATCTAATGGTCAAAGGGAGAGAACTCCATCTATTACTACAAGTTGCATCATGCAACTATAAACTCTTATGCTTATTATTTGTCTCTATTAAATACTTATCCAAGTAAAGGTGCAACATGGAGTTATATTTTTTTTTGTACCTTTATTTCCTTCATAATGACTAGGCATATCATTCAACACATAAAGTGCACCAATTACTAGTATCATTTTACTTTAAGGAAATAAGGGGATTTCAAGGGATATTTTTTTCCCTAATTATTTATAAAACACACCATATCCCTTTCCATAAAAAATAGAAATATACAAATATCACAAGGAGTTTTAATATTATAATGATTGAAAACTAATTAATCCATTCCAAGTGTTCTAGATGACTTAATGATCCAAGTAAAACTATCACCCAATTATCCAAATGAAACTATCATAACACAATAACTTCAAATTATAACCTTTCCACTATGCAAGATCATTTCAGTATGGCTATTTCTTAAGATGAGATAAATTTTAAAGTTAGAACATTTGTCCCTAATTGTGAAGCTTGCTAGCTAGCTTGGTTGGTTGCAACATATTCATGAGAATATACATGGATGAAGATATAATTCATGTCCTTCTTAGCAGAGTTCCAGCGATGATAAATTCTTTGAAACACTTAATATCATTTGGTCAAGTCACATTAAATTCAGGAATGGTGACCCCAATGTAGTTTTGAATTCTTGTGATTTCTTGTGGCTACTTCCTTCTCTATTCCATTTGCTTCATGGTAAGCCATAGGCCATACTAGTTTGCAAGTTATATTCTCTTTCTTATGTGATTCACAATCCACTTATATATATTAAATACTTTCTAACCATTGTAAACTTAATTTTACACTATGGATCCTTTGTTTCAAGGTTTTTATCCACCATGTCTATCATTTGATTGATGGCTTCTTCATTTCTCATCATATTTTTTAATGTGGCCTTCATGTTATTTTGTATCTTTTTGAGAATTTATTCATCATGGCTTCAACTATGTGGCTTTTATTTTCCTCTTTAGTGGTCACAAATATAATTTATAATTATTTGGCCTCTTTCCACTTTGTCACTTTTAAACTTTAATGGACATCAAGCCTTTGGATTTTATTAAAATTTATTTCCCATTCTCATTATCTCATGGATTATTATCCACACTTAACATAATTTATCCATTTGTATTTAGGACACCCAATCACAAGATTCTAAGTATATATGTGGTTAATTTTACACATTAATCCACTATATACAAGGTTAATACCATCACCAATACACTACCAAGATCCATTCACATTGGATTTCCTCTATTTGAGCTCACACTCTCAGCACACCAACTCGGATCACACCCCGATGGATACTATACAAAGCTTTGTAACTCAACTCATAATCAGTATATAAGTAATATTAGAACACAACCAAAAACCCCTATATCCTACACATAAACCATGCTTATCACAATTCCTCTATGGTATGAAGAGATATAACCAAAAGCGTAATAGTCAATACTTATTATCCATAATAAAAGTCTCTCACTCCATGATCCACTATGAGTTAATAAAAGGTTACATGAAATCATCATGATCCTAATCTTATAAAATAATGTAATCAATGGGTCCAACCCTAATTAATTCTTAACCACGAGCTTATGTAAAGGTGAGGCTAGATAGGTCACTACACTAGGTTTTTCATGTGAATGAAGTTATTTTCAATAAGATAATTTAATATTTTTAGACATATTATTTATTGCTTAAGAGACTGACAAATAGAGATTGCTTAAAATCCAATCTAACATGTAACACGTGCCCCTAAAAATTCATTATTTTCCTTAAGTTTAGATATTGTTATTATTCTTGTGCAAATCAAAGAATAAATTTATTTTTCAAGTTACAAGTGTCACAACATGAAAAACAAAGTGAATAAATTGAATAACTCTAAATGTCACTCACACTTTGTACATTCATCTTTAATCACTATCAAGTTTTTTGGGCAAGGTCACTCTCACTAATGAGAATGCATTTTTAAGTTCTAATATTGAAAATTTTCAACATATTTCACAATATTCAAGATACGCTTCTAAAACCTATATTTTTGTTGTACTTATAGAATTGGAATAATTAATTATGAATTTATTAATATTTTCAAAGATTATTTATCCTATTTAATAGTATTTGATTACTTTTGACATAATATTTGTTATACATTTATCCATAAATTCCATTTTGGTGAACCCATGCTATCTTAAACCCCTTTTGTATAGGGAAATTTTTAAGAAAATTTCCCACAACAAATTTATAGATAGCATGGCCAATATTATTGGAATGGAATTCACTAGGGTGACAAATCCAACAAAAATACCTTTCATAAATATGGTGAAAATGAGAAATTTGAGTCTTGATCAATATTTTTAATTTAGCAAAAAATAATTAAAATTTTATAGGCCAATTTTGTAAATAGCAAGGTAAAATGTTTGCTAACCTACTATGATCATTGAATGTTATTGAGGATTATCTATAAATATTTCAAAATCATGATCTACCAATAATTAAAATTTCCACTAGGTGGGAAACCAAAGTAAAATGAGAATGAAAATCAAGACTAAAAATTAAAAAAATCTACAAAATTAGAATGGAAGTCAAGACTCAAAAGAAAAAATAAGCATAACTATGTTAGTCAGTACAATGTAGTATACCAAAAACTAAAAGTTTCACATAACTGTGGTACCATCATAGGACTACAAACATAACCACTTCACTATGATATGTTTCTAAGGTTACAAATTTATGTAAAGCTTCAAAATAAGATTCATATATAACTATAGAAAGATTGAATATCCATGACATATCTATAAACTAGGAAGATATACAATAGGACATTACAATTAATACTTAGTTTATGGGATTTAAAGCATATTTTTAGGGAATTAAGAATTGAATGATACTTCATATATCTAATCCCATGTCCAAATGTACTCTCAAAATCATACTTATTTGTCAAATATATTTAAGAATTCAAGTATGTGACTACAAACCTATCCCTATTTGGTCAAGTACAAATCACCTTTTTGCATGCCTTGGGATTCTAAAATTTCATTTAAGTCATAAAACTGCAAGGTGTTTTGAAATTTAGATGGTGGATAAATGAGTACGAACCTTAAGGGAGATCTAAACTTATCCTCTTGTGACTGAATAATGGACAATTGTAACCCTGTGAAGTCACACTACAAGCACAAAAATGGAAATGAAGCCTCATAAGGATGAGATATTTTTTTTTCATCTTATTGTGTGCTCCAAATTTAATTTCACTATGTAGGGTATTCTATAAAATGATTAAAGTGATGGAACCACAAAATGTGGATTTATATATATAAAAAGTGAAACCATAGACATCGAGTGTCATTAGATCAAACATGGCCCACTTACAACATAAATATGAATCACACCACTATAGATAGATCTAGATTCTATTTTAAACTTTGAAAATTTTAATACTTTTTCATGAAGTAACTTGAACATGAATGAGTATCGTGCCCCCTATATTCTAATCATTTGATATTTCCATTTAAACTTTGAAACTATTAAAACCTGCTACTATTTGAAACTTTTCGATTTGTAACTATAGGAATGAGATCACATGCATGTCACATGCCCCCATAATCTAAAAATGTTAAATCATTCCAGAATATTTTGAAACTATAGAGTGCCATAAATCTGAAATTTTCTCATGACGACTTGACTTCTCAAGTCAAGTCCATTGTGATGCCCCCATTTTGAGAGGAGAGATGTATCCTGTAAGTCACTTATCTTAAAATAAAGCATAATGAAATATAAAATCATGTAATATCAATTTAAACAATTAAATTGGACTGCATCATAGTTTTTGAATATAGCATTGAGTTGTATATGAAACATTGGTTAGATTTATATAGCATTGAATAACATAATCAATATGTTGATGATATGTATCATGACACTAAATTTAAATTTGAGAGTATGAGTAATACATGATGTGAATCATACCACTATAGTAAAAAATAATGAATATACAATATATATCATACAATGCCATGTAATTTTCATATGATGTCATATATAAGGCTTAAAGGCTGCATACACGGGACATGTGAATGTCACATGAACACACAAGTCCAAAGAACACACAAAAATGGCTTGATGATGTTTTACAATCAATCATTTTTACATAAAAGGCTAAATTCCACACATAATAAGAAATCAAGTTGTAACTTATCATGTAGTAAAGTAAGAAAGAAACATAGAACAAATGAAACTAGTATACAACCACCATGTGGAACCATGTTATTGTTAGCAAGTATAATGTTCATGTAATACATGTATACTATGAATGAGTATAAAAAATCTGTAATATATATAACTCAACATGGTATAAATTTTATGGATTAATACAACCGATTAATTGTTCACAGAGAAGGAAGAGATGCCCCCAAATTAGCATGGTTGTTCGGTAATAAGGGAAGCTCAACATCAAAACTGTGTAAAAGTATGTCATGTATCACACTCAAATACCTCATGAAATAAAAAATGTATTGAAAGTTTAAATATGATATCTATAAAACATAAAATAAATAACATATGGAAATAAGTAATATAACAACATTTTAAAATACATTTTAGGTCTTGAATTTGATTTTTTTGAACTTTTAAATTATTTGAAATTGAAAGAGAAAAGTTGTAATAAGAAAGGCTTTGAAAATAGTGGGAAAATGAAGAGATTCAAATAATTCACAAAAAAAATGCTAAAGCATAAGGTGGTAAGAAGGATACATGTTATGTGCCCCCAATGTATGTGTAAATGAATCATAACAATGTAGCTCAGATGATCAAGACATGGAATAATGAAATTGATCCTAAATGGAAAAGAGATAAATGTGATCGTGTAATTGAAATTAAAGCCATAGTTTAGTAATTATAGAATAGTGAACAATACTAATCATTGGAAGTGTTTTTAAGGTAGTTGATTTGGATTGTTTGAGTTGGTTTGAAAAATCAAGAGGTCAAGTTCCCAAAATAGATCCAAGGGATAGAATAATGATTATATAAGGGATAGAAGAATTTTTAAAAGTAAGGAATTATGTATTAATAAAAATGTAAGTGATTAACTAATAAATTTATTAGAGAAAAGTTCCCATGTGGTTCCCACATAAAGGGTGTATCCACCTACTTCATTTTTTGATAGACTACCAATTGGAATTTGATGTTGTTATGTAGAGCCATCTGACTGCATATAAATCATAAATGTATTAGAGATCATTGTTGGAGTATACATTTATGTGTGCACTATTGGATCAACAAGGCTCAGGGACCAATAGCTAAATCCTAGATCTGGTACCAGTTGTTAGGAAAACATACATTCTTAGAATAACAAGCTACAACAAAAACATAAATAGGAGAGAACAAACCACTACACAATATATACATGGAAAACCCTTTAAAAAAAGGTAAGGGAAAAAAGCATGGGGCAAAGGTATCATCTAAACTTCATATTCCATTAGAAAATCTCTCTTCTACATAGCTCCTCTTAGAAATTCCTTTCCAGGTCTAACGCCAATCACTCATGTGAACAAAGCTTACAACCAAGCCTTCTATGCTCTAACCTCCAAGATGTAACATGTAGCTCTTACAATGATAACATCCATAGCATCTAAGGGAGCTTCAACATCATCTACCTCTATCTCCATGAGCTAAGATAACAAGCCTCCAAGATTCATCCAAGGATCCAATCCATGCACCTAAGTGAGCTAAGCATAACAACCTTTTAGGCTCTAACCTCCAACCCTACATGTGATGCTTACAACCCAAGCATCTAAGTGAGTTAAGCATACAATAATTTCTAACTCTAACCTCATATCATGAAATCACAAGCTTGCAATGATCCTCACATGATCCCCAAATGGGATAAACAAAACCAAGGAACACAAAATGCTTTAATAGCATTTTACATCAAAGAGAAAGGTGAGGAAAAAAGCAATGCCATAATTGAGTGGAGAGTACTATTTATCAATAAGGAATCATTCCCCCCTCATGGGAAAGTCAAGACTTTGAATGGAATCTCATGATTCCCACTTGACCACTCCCATTGGTACTCCATGTGTACTCCAAGTGTTACGTCCCACTTAGTAGGGTGAATAGTGATAAAATAGTAAATATGCTTGTCTCCATGTGCAAGGTCAACAAAGTAGGTTCACCAATTTAGATAATATTAAGTCACTCCATGTGACTCAAATAAATACACCCCACTCACCTATATGAGGGCAATCAACTGTAGGAATCATCTTGTCTCCTTCCCATGTGCAAAAAAGGGAATCCAGTCTCCTTTTTAATTTTTTCACACATGTGAATCATGGAAACACCAAACATGTCACCCCATAAATTGACCTTTCACTCATACACTCCAAGACAAGCCCATGTGATACACCAAGGATAATACCCATGTCCTCAAGTGGAGAGCTACACCCTACACTTATCACATCCTCATCATCACACCTTGGACCCATCGTGTGCCCCACCACCACATAACCCTCTTTCCACATCATCTGTATGCCACACCTACATGGCACATCACCTATGATCCACCTCACTTACCCAATCACCATTTCCACCTTATCTATGAATACTGACCTATGAATAGTGATCTGTGAATAATACTCATGAATAGTAATCCATGAATAGTGACATGTGAATAGTGACTTCACACCCAACAATCTCTCACTTAAATTCATATACATAGGACTTTTAAACACCTTCATCTTCTTCCAACCAGCTACTATCAATGCCAATGCCCACTACTGATCCACACAAGCCCAATGGAATTTTTATGCACTATAAAACTTCTCTACCCTGATCAACTTTGTCAACATCTCCATACCCAATACATATTTGTAGTAACTTGAATTGACTCCCACTTCACCATAGACCCAATCCTCTATCTAGGATTCTTTCATGAACCACTCATAATTTCCACTACTTTAAAGTATTTGGTCTAGTGCATACCATGGCTTTCTTGAGGATTTTACTACTCCCAATGAATACAATATATAAGGCACCCATACTTTCCTCCTTTGTAGGACATTCCAAAAGAAAACTCATAATATCATAATAAGTGGGATACTTGACTTTCTTTCTTCCATATCCACTATACATCTCCATCCTTGGTTTTATCCTACCACCTTCATCTCATCCTAATCACCTGATCCATCACATAGTGATCATGTTGGGTCTGCAACCAACATGACATCAAACATATCATCAACCTCTGCTAAATTTTAGCTCTATATGAAGGTACCATTGTACTCCATCTACACATCCACTTCAACCTATATAGTCTTCAATCCAAAAACCAATGACTATTTGCCTCAACCTCATAACCTCGTGGCTACTCCATCTCATCATGTAGGAATGATACTTTTGCATCCCACTAATCCAACCATGAATAGAAACAAGTGTTGGCCACACTCATGAAAGTAGTCTACAACTAGAGAGAAGATCCCATAAAAGTCAACACCTAAATTTTGCATGTACCAAACCATCACCTACCATGATTAACATAGTACCCGTCAATAGTTATTGGGAATTCATCAAACTCCTTAGTGCATCCTTGCACCTACCAAGATTTTGAGCCTTAAAAATACAATCAAGTTGCATCCTACTCTACCACATGTCAATCCCACTCATGTGTAGGGTTACTCCATTCATTGGTCCACTTGGTTATTCACATCAGCTACATCACATCCATCTTGGCTACTTGATTCTACTACACTGCAACCATCAAGCACTTCACTTAATGTATCTCTGAGTCTATAAAATATTTAACACTGGACTTCTTCTTCCATATAACCTTAGGTCTTAAATTATTCTTCTCCATCCATAAGGTATAGATTCAAGTTTCAAGTACCTCCTCCTCTACATGGAATTTATCATCATCTCGACAAAAATGTTGTGGTTTTAGGATCCCATAACTTATATCCCCTTCTCTAGCTGAGAACATAACAAGGGACATGACTTGTCATTTCCCTCCATTTACACCAATGGAGACTATCTTGCTCTACCACAAGCTATGCAGTTGATTCTTCAATAGGAATATTATGTTGGTGTTGATCTATCTGATAAAACTTGTTAAGCTTATTTTCTCCATTCTCTATCTGCATATCCTGCAAAGAGAAATACCTACCATGCAAACTTTCTCCTTTTTTATTTTCTATCTTGGCCTTTCCACTAGTAGCTCCCACTTGCACAAACCAACCAAAAACCATGGCTCTAATATCACTTGTCGAGATCAACATGGCTAAGGTATTGATAGCTAAAGCTTAACTCTAATACCATTTTTTAAGAAAACATACATTCATACATGTGTAAATAATAAATAAAATTGTAGAATAACAAGTTACAAAAAAATAAAAATAGGAGAGAACAAACCACGACACAATATATACATGGAAAATCCTTACAAAACTAGTAATGAAAAAAAAACAAGAGGCAAAGGTAGTATTTAGACATCATATTCCATCAAAAAATCTCTCTTCTACATAGGTCTTCTTAACAACTCCTTCCCAGTACTAACACTAATCACTCAACTGAGAAAATCTTACAACCAAGCCTTCCATGCTCTAACCTCCAAGCTACAACAAGTCACTCTTATAATGATAACATCCATATTATCCAAGGGAACTTCAACATCATCTACCTCTATCTCCATGATTTGAGCTAACAAGCCTCCAAGCTCCATCCAAGGATCCAATCCATGCACCTAGGTGAGCCACTTTTCTGGCTCTAAACTCCAACCCTGCATGTGATGCTTACAACCTAAGTATCTAGGTGAGTTAGGCATGCAAGCCTTTCTAACTCTAACCTCATATAATGTGATCACAAGCTTGAAAGGATCCTCATATGATCCCCAAATATGATAAACAAAACCAAGGAGCACTTGATTCTTTAATAGAATTTTACATCAAAGAGAGAGGTGAGAGAAAATGGTATGCTATAATTGAGTGGGGAGCACTATTTATTAATAGGGAATCATGTCCCTTTCATGGGCAAGTCAAGAATTTAAATGGCATCTCATGATGCCCAATTGACCATTCCCATGTGAACTCCATGTGCACTCCAAGTGTTACGTCCCACTTAATGGGGTGAATAGTGATCAAATAGTAAAGATGCTTGTCTCCATGTGAAAGGTCAACAAATTAGGTCCACTACTTTAGACAATATCAAGTCATTCCATGTGACTCAAATAAATACAACCCACTCACCCATGTGAGGGAAATCAACTATAGGAATCATCTTGTATCCTTCCCATATGCACAAAATAGAATCCAATCTCTTTTTTCACTTCTTCACACATGTGAGTCATGGTACCACCAAACATGTCACACCTTAACATGAACTCACACTCATACACTCTAGGATAAGCCCATGTAACACACTAAGGACAAGGCCCATGTCCTCTAGTGGAGAGCTACACCCCACACTTATCACATCCTCATGATCACACTTGGGGCCCATTATGGGCCCCACCACCACATCACCTTCTTGTCACATCACCTAGGATCCACCTCACTTTCTTATTCACCATTGCCACCTCATTTGTGAATAGTGATCCATGAATAGTACTTTATGAATAGTGTCTTTACACCCAACATGCACTTGTGTTAAAATGATGTTATATGT